>BQNB010058712.1:8483-37643 GCA_026074375.1 Tanacetum coccineum
ACGCCATCCGAAGAGGCCTCATTATGAAACTCCCTAGTAATATAGTACTTTGATAACCACATAACATTCTATATAGCTCAATCACCAACTAATGGTTTTGGAAAAATTGTGTTTAACAAGTTTAAACGTTTATAATTACCGTTTAGTAAAACTGGCGTAACTTTCGCGTTTTAAGCCCGATTCTCGCGTTTCTTATGTCCATCTTTTCGTATCAAGACGAGTTATCATAAATTGACATTTTCGTATCAAGACGAGTTATTATAAATTGACATTCTCGTGAATAGTAAAAATTACTGTTCACATCAGACCTTATGTATATTTTTATCGATTTAATTGTCGTAAAACCCGTAAACGTCGTATTTTATTCGTTATAGCTCCGTTTGACAAGTTTCTTACTTTTTCGGAATCGTCGTGACATGTATTATCTTATAAAAATATAAAATAAGTATATTTTTAAGATCATGAATAGTAACTTTTATAAAAATAGTTTTATAAAAGTATTAATTGTCGTAAACTCGCGAAAATTCATAAACTCGTTCGATATTAATTAGAAAAATTAATACGATTCTTATCATTTTGGAATCTAAAAATATGGTTATTAAATTTTGTTAAAAATATCAAGCACTTTCTGTTTATAAATTTTAATAAAAATGTTTTTTATAAAAATTCAATTACGACTTCGTTTATTAACGTAAAACAACGTTTTTAACGTAGACTTTTTTCGTTTATTAATCCGTTAAAAACAAGTTTTCTACCTTTCGGAATCGTACGTGAAATGTATTATCTATAAAAGCATAAACATAAAATGGATATGTTAAATGTCGAATTTTGGACAGCAAGTTTGGTTGAGTTTGTTAAGTCCTTATATATCCTTGTTTTCATACTTTTCCACTTTTGTAACCCACCATATGTCTTATATTTCATATATATTATATATCATCCTTATATTAGCAACCATACAACATTAACATAGGTCCATAATTAACCTTAACTTGTCATAAAGTTAATTTCTTTAACTTAAAACATATATGAAACTATGAAAACCCTAATTAATACATAATCATTTTCATGTTTAACCAAGAGTGTAAATCACTTGTGTGACCATTTTAACATGATGTTATTAATCATAAATAAAATAAAGTGTAACATTATGATGACAACAAATAAAAACTTCTTTTACATGTTAATAAATCCACAATGGTGATTTAAGCTAAATAGAATAACCATTATGCATAAAAGGAAAGATTATGTAAAAAACATAAAGAGTCAAGTAAACCTTATTTGTAGGTATGATGATGAGAGAAAACACATGCTAAACCCGTGTTAGGCCTTAAAAACCCAAGCTTAGCAACTTAAGAAAAACCCTTATTTTCTAACAAAAACCCTAAGCTTCTTTTCTTGATTAATACTTGTAAATGGTGATTCAATGGATGGAAATCTACCTTAAATGTCTTTAGGATAGATGTGTTATGAGAAGTGATTGTTTTATAAAAAATTGCTATGGATTTGGTTTGGTGCTTACTTCTTGCCGTGGCCTAGTATAGAGCAAAAGGGGATGTTTGTTTGATTTTTACTAAGTGTAAAGTGTGTATGAGTTATCTTAGCTAGCAATGCATGTATATAGGAAGTAATTCTAGTCAAGGGAACATATCATGGTCATAGGGATGGCTCATGGTCTTAGGATGTTCATGGGTATGGTCCTTAAGTCAATAATACAAAGTAAGAGTGTTTGTAATTTAAAGGTATGGTGCTCATTTTGACCAATGGAAGAGTTTTTTTTCTTGTAAAGACTTTTGTATAAAAGGCAAGAATTTCGGCATATAAGAGATGAACATGATATATTTGAGTAAACTTTATGTATTGGGTATAAAAGTGGGTATTTGTTGAAGCGTAGAAAAGTTTTTGTGGTTCCACCGGGAGTGCCCTAAAACGTAATATTACGCGAAACGTTATACACTTACGTACCGATTAAAAAATAAAATGAACCAAAGTTAATAATTATCCTCAAAAGATAATTATATAACCCTTGCTTGATGAAACATTTAATGTTGATGCCCGCTTACCTTGAACGCTAATTTTTTAGCTTACTCAATTTAAACTTAATTCATGAAATCACAAGCAACCGCGTACAACACTAAAAATAAATAGTAGATTTATTGACGTCGTCAATGACTTGAAAACACGGGGTGTTATAGACTTCCCCCGTTAAACGAGCCTTGTCCTCAAGGCTCACGATGGGGGGGGGGGGGGGGGGGGGGGGGGGGGGGGGTGGGCAGCACTTGACGACGGTATGGTCTTGGTGAAGAGGTGTGGATATTTCTTCTTGAATTGGTCTTCACTTCCACTGAACTCCGGGACCTCTCTTGAGTTCCATGAACCTTGACCAATGGGACCGAGCTACGCTATCAACCGTTTAAACTTCATTGGCCCACTATTTCAATGAGTTTCCTCACAAAATTAACTTGTCATCAAGATGAAGTCCATCCAACGGAACGGCTAATGGTTCGTCGGCATGACACTTTTTCAGATTAGATACATGAAACGTATTATGAACTCTGCTCAACTCTTCTGAAGATCAAGCTTTGTAAGTAAACTCTCCAACCCTTTCTATCACCGTTAAAAAGGGACCAACATACCTAGGTTTTAAATTCCCCATTGCCAAAACGACAACACTTTCCAAGCGAAACTTTAAGTATAACTTTATCCTCGACTTGGAATTCGCATTGTTTTGAACGCTTCAAGTCAGCGTAACTCTTCTATCGACATCGAGCGCTTGCACATCCTTTGGCCTTGATCTGGATGATTTCTCAGTGGTCTCTTGAAATATTCTGGACCGATATTTGAGCTTCTCCAACTTCATTCCAACAAACAGGTGAACGACCCACTTTCGACCATAATAGTGCTTCGAATGTGCGGTCCCATGTGCTGAAGCGTGATATGCAATTGTATATGAGAAACTCGACCAATGGCAAATGGTTAACCCAACCCTTTCCAAAGTCGATCGCACAAGCACGTAGCATATCCTCGAGAGTTTGAATGGTCCTCTCGCTTTGCCCTTTTGTTTGTGGATGGTACGCAGTACTCATATCCAAAATTTGTAACCCAAAGGCTTTCGGAAGTGACCTCCAGAAATTGGATGCAAATCTCTGGTCACGATGCAAATGAGTGAGACCGTATTTTCCATGCCCTCAATGACCACCTCCTTTAGGTACAATCTTGCAAGTTTATCCAAAGGATCGGTCTCTCTTATTGGTGTGAAGATCGCAGACTTAGTAAGTCGGTCAACGATCACCCAAATTGTGTCATAGCCTTGAGACGTCTTAGGAAGCTTCGTGACAAAATCCATGGTGATGTTGTCCCACTTCCATTCGGGTATCTTGGGTATCAACAAACAATCCTGATGGCCTTTTTATGTACATCCTTGACCTTACACAGGTCAAACACTTGTTACATAGAGTGGCTAATTCGGGCTTTCATGTTGGGCCACCAATATAGCTTCTTCATGTCTTGGTACATTTTGTCAGAACCCGGATGTATAGAGTACTTTGATTTGTGGGACTCATGCATGATCACCGTCCGCAAATCGCCATAACAAGGTAACCAACTCCTGCCATTGAGGCATAGGGTTCCATCCGCACGTGGTTCCAACTTTTGTTCTCTAATCGCTTCTGGAAATTTAGCGTTTTCAATCAACATTCCCCCAACGTCTTCACTCTTAATGTTCGCTGGTTTTTACGCTTCGGTCTGAGCATTTAAGATCTGTTTAGGAAGGTCCAAGCTAATAGTCATAACTAAGGCTCGAACTCTTAATGGTGGTTCTAGTTCTTTCTTGCTCAAAGCATCAGCAACGACATTTGCTTTCCCCGGGTGATAACGAATATCGCAATCCGTAATCCAATTATACAAAGCTTATCAACGACTATACCTTTCTGCGTTTGCTCATGTTCAAAACTCTTTTTGATCTAAAATGTGTTGCAAACTCTTAGTGATCGTGAACACCGAACACATAGGTATCCAAATAAATAATGTCACCAATCTAAGAGCGAACTACCACTGCACCAAGTTCTAAATCCCTAGAGTCGTGTAGTTTCTTCACATGAATTTTTAAACTGTCGTGAGCATAAAAAATCACCTTTTCTCCTTTGCATCAATACAGCGCACCAAACCTTTCTTTGAATCGTCGCAGTATGCGAGAAATCTTCGCTTAGCCTTTAGGTAATCAATGGTTTGGAGCACTGCACAACTTTTGTTTCAACAGTGAAAAGGCTGTTCTGCTTATTCGCCCCACTCAACATGACCCTTCTTTTGAGTGAAGCTTAATCATTGGTCTTGGCGATCTTGAAAACCCCACAATGAACCTTCGATAGTACCCAGCAAGACCTAGAAAATTGACGAATCATCGTGGTGACTTAGAGATGTCCACATCCTTAATGGATTCAAGCTTGGCTGAATCCACATGAATTCCTTTCACTATCGATCAAAGTGACCTAGGAACTATACCTTAGTATCCAAAATTCACATTTGGAAAACTTTGGCATACAACTCCTCTTTCTTCAACAACTCCATATTTTTCTTCAGATGCTCTTCGACTCTAGCTATGATCATCGAATAAATTATAATATTGTCAATAAAGACATCACTAATTTATCTGATATGGTTTTGGCATACCCCATTCATAAGGTCCAAGAATACGGCAGTGTTGTTTGTCAAACCAAACGGCATAACTTGAATTCGTAATGGCATAACGAGTTCGGAAGGCAATCTTTGGGAATGGTCTTCTTCTCAGAACCCATCAATTGGTGATAACCAGGACCTTAGGTTAGATTTTTGAGTAAACACTCGAGCCCTGGGAGCTAATCAATAATAAGTCCATCAATCTTGTGAGCAGGATAATGGTTCTTACACCGTTAGTTTTATTCAATTCCGGTAATCGATGCAAATCCGAATGATCCGTCTTTCTTTTTGACAAACAAGACCCAGGATCTCCCCAGGGTGAGGAACTGGTCCTTAAAAAGCCTTAAAATTCGTGACAGCTCTTTCAGTTGCGTCAGGATAACTCCTTTCATCTTCAGAAGCATCCAAATCGATAGTGTGCCCCGTCTTACAGGAGCATGACACCTGTACCAAATCAATTTGAAACTCCACTTGTCGAGATCGGAGGAAGACCCTGAAAAGCCTCCTGTAAATACGTTCGGGAAAGTATTGAACTATTGGTTACGTCCTCAGGTCGCTTCACCTTCGACTTGTCTTTCAACTTCTTTTGCATGATATGTGCCAAAAGATAGGGAAACCCTTTTTCCTATGTACTTAATCGTTTTAGTGCAAGAATGGAGTTAATCGTGTCACACTTCCCTGAGTACTTCGCGTACACCCGTGTTATGATTAAGGTTTTAATGTCCCAGGGAATGCGAAACAATCTTCCAGCACAACAAATGACCGCTTGGTATTTCGCCAACCAATCCATACCGATTATAGCGACAAAACAACCAATTCTACAGGCATTAAGTTTTTTATGTTGAATGGTGTTTTAAGAAGTTTTAAGTGCAACCTTAAGTATAGTTGGTTTAACAAAACCCATTATCCTCCGTTAGCAAGTTTTCGACAACATAAAGTGATCTAGGAAGATGCGTGATGTCAATTTGGAGCGTAAATGCAGGTAACCACAAAACTTCGATCGGCACCCCTTATCAAAAGAGATATAACATGAGCCGGTTTTATTTAGAAGACCGTACCAGCAACGACATGTCCCTGGAGTTTGCCCGCCGTCATAATCTGGGTTTGTCTCCGCATGCCCTACTGCATACACCTTCGCTGGAGCATTGGCATTTCTAAACTGATTACCAAGGTTGTTGTTGTTGTTGTTCAGCTTTGGACAGTCCGTCTTGAAGTGTCCTTAAACTCCACACTCGAAACAAGTAGGTTTCTGGTCTGACCCAGTACCCCTCTGATTGTTAGCATTGTTGGCATTTCTCGCACGCCTACAGTCACGAGCAAAATGGCCAACTTTGTTGCATTTGTGGCATTTTGGAGCACACGGACCATCATGGTGATAGTTGCATTTAGCGCATAGGGGTTTAGATCCCCCGTATTGTTTTTTTTCACTAGTCCCCGCAGTATAGGCCCTGCCAGTGTTCTGTCTCTTATTCTGTTGTTGTTGGTTTTGATTGTTTCGGAGAGTGTTTTCAAACTTCCTTTTGTTCTCAGCCTGTCTTTCAGCAATGGTGCTGACTTTCTTATCTATTAATTTAGTGGCCATTTCAACAGCCTCTTACATGGTTTTCGGCCTTTATGCTACAATATTTCCATGGATCATGTTGGACAATCCGCCGACGTACCTTTTAATCTTGTCAGACTCCTCAGGAAACATCCTAACACACAGTAGTGCTAGTTCCTAGAAACGTTGATTGTACCTAATCACATCAGTATCCTTCACTTTCAAATTTCACAATTCAGCCTTGAGCTTTTTCATCTCGTTCCTCGGACAGTACTTGTTAGTCATCTTCTTTCTTAGATCGGCCCAAGTCATTACATATAGAGCATCATGACTGACAGTCATAACATGGGAATTCTACCATGTTAGAGCACCTGCTAGAAGAGTACAAGTGGAAAACTTAACCTGATTTTCCACAGAGCAGTTGCTTATGCGGAAAACAGTCTCCATCCTTTTGAACCATTGAGTTAATTCAACAACTCCCTTAGTGCCTTTGAAATATAGAGGTTTGCACTTCATAAAGTCTTGGTAAGTGCACTCTCGAGTAACGCGTTCAGATCCCTGACACCCGTTCCCGAAGTATGGCTGTCAACGCCATTCCTGTTTGCATCACGTGCTGCCAAAGCGGCATTGACACCTTGGTCAATCATTTCCTGAAGTTGGGCATTAGTGACCGATGTGGTGGTGGTTGCTGTTGGGGCTGGGGTTGTTGTGACCGGTGTTGACCTTGTGGCTCGTTTTGGTGCCATTTTCTTCAATCACAAGAAAATACAATACCCGTTAGATTTCATAAAATCATAACCATGACATGACATATACATGATAAATAAAGTGAGATCACATCACACAGTGAAATATACAACTGAATTGTAATCAACAATGATATAACCAAATCGACATTCATTCATAAACAAATTCGATTACAGACGTGACATAATACAACCATTCCATATATAAATTGGAAAACATACATGAATGGTTCAGATACAAAATGATCACCTCGATTAGGTTACAAGATAAAAGAATATATACAACCTAAAGCCATACTAGCCGGGAGTTACCCGTAATACTTAGTAGGCTATACAACATAGCTAGACAAAAGACAAAAGATCCATACTGGATAGCTAATCAAAACAAAAGATCTATACCGCCTGCTAGCTGGGAGTAACCCATAAAAACTTAGCAGGCTATATAGTATAGCTACAATATGGTAGAAAAGTAACCCTAGGCACTACTACCAGTATCCTCTAAGGTTTCATCGCGTGCTCCAGCCTCCAAAGACTAAATACGCATGATATGCCTCGTCGTGCGATCATCCACGTCCTAACGCTGCCACTCGTGGTGACGCGCCTGAGTCTCTAATACTGTAATCCGTGCCTATAATGCCTTGCTGTAAGCCTCAGACCTAGCCAAAGCCTGACGGTTCTCTATACTCTCTTGCTCGTAAGCAAGTCTCTCTCTCCTTAATATCTTAATCTCAGCTCTCACAGCTGCACGATCCTTCTAGGCATCGTGATGTCGTGAGTAAAACTTCGAACTCTCCCTACTGCGAACATCTACCTGGTAACTGACCCTCAGGTTGACCACCTCTAAGGCGGCCATCATCCTCTTCTCAGTATCTCGGACCCTAGTCTCCACAGTGTCTACAAAACTGCAATCGACCCTACGGGCCATAGTAGGTCCTGGCTGTCTCGCAGCAGCAGAATTCTCCCCAACCACACACCCAGGTCTGGGAGCAGTAAGTAGTAACCTCTTCTGAGGCGGCGTGTCAGCCTTGGGAATATCAACTTTGTGGCTAGTGGATGGTGCAGGTAGTGGTATAGGTAACAATGGTGGGGTCCCTGATGGGAGTAGTGGATGATAGGTGGATGGTGCTGCAGCTCTCATCTGAGCCATGGCTGCTCTAGTACGTGGGGGTCGGATAAGTGAGGGTAAAAAGGATGGTGGTGGTGGAGGTGCAGAAGCAACCTCAGTAATGTATGCCTCTATAGGTGCCTCATCCTCAGCTGGCACTAAGTCCTCAGGGTGCTCAGGCTCAGGAATGTACACTGGTACATGATCCTCCAGCTCCATGGGATCAGGTACATACTCTGGAGAACGTGGTGCCTGCTCCAGTAACTGTCTGGCAGCCTCCTCGTAAGGATCCTCAGATGGGATACTCCATGATCGTGCCTCAGAGTGAACAGAAGTATAGGTAACTGCGGAATCAGCTGACATGACTGCTGTGACTAGCAGAAATAACTTATATGAGTATATTATATAAGGCTCTTATTTAAGGTTGTAGAGTACTTATGTAATCACAAGCAACTCTAAGAGAGACTCTAACAATTTAAACTATTGTTTACGCGGAATATAAACAACAGAGTTAAAGAAGAAGAATTACTCAAACAATGATCCTCTATGGATCTTTTCTATTAACAATAAAAGTGTTTTTCGATCGTCTACCCTTCATCTATGACCGTAGGTTTCTTAAATACTCATGAAACCCTAACAACCTCTTTCCTAAGACTCGCTAAAGAGATAAGTATTATCACTTCCTAGGATATCTCATGCATATCCTTATCACTAACTAACTATACTATCAACTCGGAGTAAGCATAATACTACCAGGACTAATATTGTTCTACTAGCAGGAATAACTTTTGATCTGCCAGCACTAACTATAACATTATCCTTACCAGTAGGAACTACATACCTACCAGCAGGAACTTTTACTCTACCAGTAGGAACTACATACCTACCAGCAGGAACTTTTACTCTACCAGTAGGAACTACATACCTACTAGTAGTAACTATCTATTACAATATTCCTAACAATCCTCCCCTAAACTTGAATTTGACACAGTTAACTTCAAGTTTCTAGATAGATCTTTCTTTGAAAACTCCAGAGGATTGAACAGCAACATCTTGAAACCAACTCCATACTTCTTGAATCAGAAATCTGATTATAGCAGGTGAAAGTCTTTGCAGCAACATAAGGAAATTGACAGCATGAACACCAAAAGCAGCAACCTTCATAAACTCTGAATCAGCAACATGAAAACCATCAATTCAGGGTTACATACTATTCTCATCACATCCCATGGTGTGTTAACTCCGGGGAGAGGTGAATCATAGAAAATTAATGGATTTGATGTAGCCTTTACCAAGTAGCCATTAACTCTTGGGCTAGCTAACTCTTTGGTGGAATCATGACATCACCCTGGTGAATTAATAACCAGTCCAATTCTTAGAACATGAATCATTGGTGAATTGGAATACCCTAATGATTTTTGGCAAATCATCACAGCCATAAACGGATTTTATAAGCCTTTACCACATAGCCGTTTGCTTGTGGGCTAGACAATCCTTGGGACCCAGAAAGGGTTACTCCCATGGTGGATTGCAAACCATCTCAACTTATTGGTACTTGAAACATCAGTCAGTTGAGTGACCCTATGATTTGAAGCAAACCATTAAAGCTATATCAATTCATTCTGGTCAAAAGACCTGGGAATTGAAACCATATCTCAATTAATTCTAGCCTGATAGGCCTGGTAATTGAGAACCAAAATTCAATTAATTCTAGCCTTAAAGGCCTGGCAATTGAGAACCATAGGGTGTTGCACCAAAAATATGTCCTTGAAAAATTGTGCCAGAAAACCATGTTCCCAAATTTGATCACATAAAACAGGTTGTACCAAAAAAAACCAGTTCAAAAGAATGTGATCCAACCCAACAGCTTCTACCAAAAACCAAGATTGACCCAAAAAGCAAAAACCATTTACAACAAGCTTTCCAAAATATAGAATAAAACCTAAAAACACAGCAAACAGATAGAAAATATACAAGAGAGTGACAAGGTACCAGTATCAAGCAGAAGGAATGCTAGCAGCAATTTGATTCTTGATGAATTGAATCAACTGCTCAGCATAAGTCATATCATTCCCCACACCATCAATTTCAATCTCCAATTTGTGCTTCAGCATCTTCTTCATAAGTTGAACTGAAAGAGGATATGACCCATCTGCAAACATATACACCACCTTGCCAGAAATGGTTTCCAATACATGAACATTGGAAAATGGAAATAGTCTCCAACTCCTGATATGCCATTGTTGTTGATCAGACCAAACCAAAGAACCATGTCCACCTTCATGTGATTCAAACAGTACTTGAAGATCACCCCACAGCATCATACCAGCACCAGCAAGTGGATGGTCTTCATAGTACTTGACCACCATCCCATAGAGCTTCAACAAATCTTGTCTATCAACCAGATGAAGAATTTCCCTGAGATGAGTAAAATATTTGGAAGACCTATCCATCATATACAAAGCATTGATATCTCCCAGTGGAGTAGGTACCACCTCCCAAGTAGTAAAAGCAGACCAAAAAATAACAGGATCATCATCATCAGAAAGAACTCTGATGAATGATCTGTCATCAGCATCCAAGTCCAATGCAGTAGAGGACTTCTTCTTGGTTCCAAGAGATTCATCCTGTGCCACAAGGTATGCCCCTTTTCCATCTCTTTTTAAACCCCATGTGAATGCAACAGCTCTTTGGATCTTATCAAACTCTTCTTGAAGCTGTTCAGGAGAGAGTTTTCGAACTTGAGCCATAGTCCAACAAGTAGAGTATACAACAGGACCTTGATTCTTCACATAAGTGCACATGTATTGCCTGAGCTGGGATGGTGTCATAGGCCTCTCCCTCCGTTCTTGAGCCCGTTGTTCAGCAAGTTCTTGTCTTCGAGTATTGACCAACTCAACCATCCTGGCTGCAAAATCATCATCAGTAAATTCAACCCCGAAAATTGTGGAAGATAAGTCTGGATTTGCTTGAAGACGAGCCAAAATTATATCCCAAGCAACATCTGAGTAGTTTGCAGCAGATGCAAGAACCTCCTGTTGTCTTTTTCTTTGATATTCAGTCATCTCAAAGTCTTGAGACATCTGCCTAGCTAAATTAGCATCCTTCATAAGAGATTCAGCTCTTTGCTTTTCGAAATCGGCGAGTTCTTGAGCTTGTAATCTCTGAGCAGCCTCCCAACCTAGTCTTTCTTCTTCCAATTGCTTAAAAGTCTTATCATGAGCTGGAGTAGGTTCTTCAACAGCAACACCTTTTCCCTTTCTAGCATCTCTGACAGGTGATGAAGGAGTTTCAGGTGTAGTACAACTACTAGAAGGAATTGTTGCAGCAGCAGGAACAGAACTACTGGTAGGAATAATTGTGCTACCAGGAGAAACAGTTGAAGGACCAGTAGGAGCACCAGTAGAAACACCAGAGGAAACACCAACAAACATATCAGTAGGAAGAGGTGGACTAGGAGGAATATCAGCACCCGGAGAAACATCAACATTAGCATCTGAAATAGCAGCAGCCTTAGCCAATTTGATGAGAGGATCCATATCCTGCTCTTCTTCGTCTTCTTTATTAAACTCACTCATAACAACCTTCCTGCTCCTTGTTTTGTGATTCAACTCCAAAGCTTTAACCTTCTTAACCAATTGACCCGCTACATCCTTAAATAACAGCTTGTGTGCCTTAAGCTCTGATTCCAAGGTACTAACTTTCTGCATAAGTTCAGATACTAGAGAAGATAAAGCAGTTAGTGTGGCAATGTCCTCAGCACCTCCTGAGGTTGGACCTACAGGGGGAACTTGAGTGGACCTGGGAGGAGTGGTGTGGAAAGATCCTCCTAGTGTTTCATCTTCCACATTTGTGGAAGTGAAAAAGTCAGGATCAGACTCATTGGCTCCTGAAAAAGAGGCAATGTTGGGGTCTGAAGTGTGACCCTGCACAAACACTGGAGGAATTTGGTTTGATGTTGTTGGTCTTGGTGGTGTGAGTATATGTTCTTCAGATTGATCAAGCTCAGGCCTAGTCTCTTGAATAGTCTTAGGAATGGGTTGAGGGACATCTGGTGCAGCTTCCCTTGTACCTGCATCTGCTATAGCAAATTGAGCAGGGGGAAGCATTACAGCTAAAAGTGGCATGTGGTCCCCTTCAAAATTTAACCTCATGTTAGCAAAAAGTTTGCTTGACAGTTTTAAAACATGATATTGTTTAGTATTCCTAGTTTCTATTCCCAAAATGATTTAAAGAAACCTAGGATACATAAGAAACCATTTAGCATTACTGATGTTATTTACCATCCCCTTGAAAATGTAGCTGGACCAATTAAACCTTCTCCCATCAGACAAACAAATAAGAGCTATAGCCAGTGGGCTTCTAAATTGATCCTAGCTACCAGATTTGGTACTGAGACAATGCTGTATTGTGTGAACCAAGAACCTCCACTGAGGTGAGAACTTGTTTTTGTGGAAGGTTAGCTTGCCTTCGGTGGGGTATCTAAGATTATCCATCCCCAAATATATATTAGCAATGGGCAAGTCTTCAATACCTCCATCATCACCCAATTGAAGTTGACTCCTTACAGTGTCTTCAGTGATAGTGTAGGGAGTCCTATCAATCGTGGCAAGTATAGCTGGAGAGCCTAACTCAGGAGCCCTGAGTGAAGCCGTTGATCAGAACTGTTTGACCAAAGAGTCAAAGATGATGGGGTCATGAGTAAGAGCAAACCTGAAGTGTGAACCCCTCAAAAAGTCAAGTACTTGGTGAGAATCAGCACTCCCTTTAGGTTTTTCCAAGTAACCCACCTTATTGTGCTCGTCTCTGTACTTGAGTGCGGCCATTGTGGATTATTTAATGGGGTTGAGTGTTAGTGCTGGTGGATGATCGCAATGGAGAGTTACTACTGGTAGAGAGAGGGAATCGAGTTTTCAAAGAGTGAGTGGAACGAGTAAAGAGCTTGTAAAAATTAGGGTTTGATGTAAAAGGTAACTCTGTTAAAATGAGAGAAAACAGTAATTATCCCTTTAAATAGGTGACCCTTTGATGAATTAAATGCCCAATTATCTCAACTAGAACTTTGAATTAAAATAAAACTCAATTTAATATACCCGCTCAAAGAAAAGTCAACCCTAAAGAAAACTAACATAACCAGTAGGAAGTGGTTAACCAGTAGGAACCAGTAAAGCTACCAGTAGGAACTCTTGCACCACCAGAAGAAACACTTAACCAACCAGAATGAATTCTTTATCATCAAAAGAAGGCCACACTGTCCATGAATAACACTTGAAAAGTGCTAAACCACCCTCATGAATGATGCATCTGCAAAAGGTTAGACCAAAACACACAAAACATATACAATGAAAAGGAAAAATTAACTATCAGAATTAACTAACTACATACCAGGGGTAATAACTAAAACTATCAGTAGAAAAAAAACTACCAGAAGAAAAATATTGTAACAATAAAAACTAAGTGGTAAAACAAACGAAAAACCAACTATTTAGAAAATTTTACAACAACAGTCCTCCCCTTGGACTCAAATCCTCCTCAAGCCTAGCTCTTAGGGATTGAGATTCCAATGTGGACCACCAAATAATTGAATCTTGGTCCATCAAAGGCTTTGGTCAATAAATCAGCCACATTTTCATCTGTGTGAATCTTAAGCACCTGAATAAGATTTTTCTCATTTGCATCTCTAATAAAATGGTGCCTAATTTCTATGTGCTTTGTTCTTTGGTGAAAAACTAGGTTTTTAACAATGCAGATGGTACTCTGATTATCAATAAAAATGTTTGTGTTCATAAAGTTGAACCCATAATCATTCAGTTGATTTTGAATCCAAAGTACCTGACCACAACAGTTAGCAGCTGCAACATATTCTGCTTCAGTTGAAGAAGTAGCCATAATGGTTTGCTTTTTACACTGCCATGAGATCAACCTTCTACCCAGGAACTGACATCCACCAGTTGTGGATTTTCTATCACTATGTGAACCAGCATAGTCACTATCACTATATGCTTTCAACACGAAAGGAGAATCTCTTGGGTATCATAGACCTAGTTTTGGTTAGCCTTTAAGATACTTAAAGATCTTCTTGACTGCATTCAAATTGGAAGTCAAAGGTGTAACCTGGTGTCTAGAACAAGCACTCACTGCAAACATAATATCAGGCCTTGAAGCTGTCAAATACATGAGGGAACCTATCATAAATCTGTATAAATGAACATTAACAACATCATCAGGTTCATCCTTGGATCTAGGCTTTGAAGCTTCATAGGGTGTTGTTGCAGTTCTCACACTTTCCATATTAAATTTCTTAAGCATGTCCTAGACATATTTGTCTTGGCTAATAAAGATCACATCAAGCTTCTGCTTAACTTGCAATCCTAAGAAAAATGTTAACTCACCCATAGCACTCATCTCAAATTCTCCTTTCATCAACACCTCAAATTCATCACACCAGGCCTTCTTTGTAGACCCAAAAATAATATCATCCACATAGACCTGTACTAGAATTATATCCCTGGAATTATTCTAATATAGAGAGTTTTGTCTATTGTACCTCTTCTGTAATTATGCTTTAACAGAAAAGTAGACAATCTTGCATACCAGGCCCTTGGTGCTTGATGAAGACCATACAAAACTTTCACAACTTTGTAAACATGCTTAGGGAAATAAGGATCTTCAAATCCCTTAAGTTGAGTAACATAAACTTCTTCATCAATTTCCCCATAAAGGAAGGCACTCTTCACATCCATTTGATATACCATAAAACCTATATATGAGGTAAATGCTAAGAATAGTCTTATAGCTTCAATTCTAGCAACTAGAGCAAATACCTCATCATAGTCAATGCCCTCCTCTTGCCTATGACCTTGAGCCACCAATCTGGCTTTATTCCTTACTACTATTCCCCTGGCATCTCTTTTGTTCTTCATAATCCATTTTGTCCTAATAGCAATTTTCCCATCAGGCAAAGGGACAAGCTTCTATACCTTCTGATTAATAAACTGTTGCATCTCCTCTTGCATTGCCTCAACCCAATCAGAATCATTAAAAGCTTAGGCAACACTACTTGGTTCAAGTTGGGATAAGAAACAAGCAAACAGACAATGTAAATAGTCTGTGTGATTATTCCTTTGTTGATTATGAACATAGCTGACAAATGTACTTTCACCAAATTTAGACTTCTTCAATGTGCCTCTTGTCTGAACTGGTGAAGTTAGATCTCCAAGAATCTGTGATTGAGGATGAATGGTATTCACCCTCTTAGTGGGAACATGATCAATAGTTACAATAGGGGCTAAGTTAGTGACAGTACCACCAAAATCAGCATCATATGAGGAGGAAGATAAAATGCCAGTACGAGGATGGTGGTATATGTCCTCCATCTCTAAAGATGAGGATATGGAATTTGCAAGGTCAGAAGGAGAGGGAAATCTTGTAGAATGTTCACTTGAGCCCAATGAGTGACCAGGAGGAAGTGATGTTTCATCAGCATGAACAGGTTCGATAACAGTAGGAAATGGTTCAGCAGAACCAGCAGAAATACTAGCAGCAGGATCAATACTACCAGCAGAAATGCTAGCAGCAGGATCAATACTACCAGCAGGAACCATATCAGCTTGTCTCAAATGTTCCTCTGTGTCTTTTGAAAAACCAAAACCATACTTCTCAGCTGTATCTTTGGCTTCATGTTCTTGTCTTTGAAGCCTAGCAAGTTCTTCTGCATAGTCTGAATTACTCTCCACCATTTCAGAAGCTTCATGAACCTTAGGACCTGAAAAGCGGTTAGAAGGAAAAGAAGGAACAACAATTACTTGTTCATCACACTCCGAATCTGAATCATCTTGTGTACCTGCATGTATGTGAGGATCTTGTGTACCTGCAGGTTGATTAGATTTGAAACGAGTATAACCTAAAGAATCAGTCAAATAGTCAAGGTCAAAGTACCACTCTTGACCCAAGCCCTGAACATTAGGTTTATCTTCAAGATATCTCAGATTAAGTGTTTCTTCTATCTTTTTGCTGGATAAATTGTAGACCCTATAAGCCTTACTATGAGCAGCATACCCAACAATAAAACCTTCATCAGCTTTTCCCTCAAATTTTCCCAAGTGGTCACTGGTGTTAAGGATAGTCACATGACACCCAAAAGGTTTAAGGTGACTGATGTTGGGAACTTTCCCAGACAATAGTTCATAGGGTGTTTTGTTATGGGGACGAGTCACTAGAACCCTGTTCAAAACATAACAAGCAGTACTAACTGCTTCTGTCCAAAACATGGTAGGTAACTTAGAGTCAGCAAGCATAGTTCTTGCTGCCTCTATAAGGGTTCTATTCTTTCTTTCAGCAACCCCATTTTGTTGTGGGGTTCTGGCATTACTATAATCCCTTTTAATCCCCTTTGACCCACAGAGTTCAATTAATTTAGAATTTTTAAACTCTGTCCCATTGTCACACCTTATAGCTTTAACCTTTTTATTTAACTGGTTTTCAATAAAAGTAATAAAGTCCTTAAGGATATAATAGGTCTCATCCTTAGTCCCCAAAAAGAAAACCCAACTAAACCTGCTTAAGTCATCAGTAACCACCAGGGAGTAGTACTTGTGATCAATGCTTCTGATGGAAGTAGGACCAAAAAGATCCATGTGAAGTAACTGGAGAGGCTCAGAAATGGTGCTCACAGCTGTGATGGCCTTGTAAGAAGCCTTGTGTTGCTTTCCTTTGTTGCAGGCAACACAGTTGTGATCATTTGTGAAGAGTTTGGAGGGAAGCCCATTGACTAATCCATGCTTTGCCAGCTTGTTGATGTTTTTGAAATTCACATGAGCCATCCTTCTATGCCATTTTGTAGACTCATCAGAGGATGCTTTTGCCAGCAAACAGGTGATATCTCTTTCAGGTTGGATTTCAGTCAAATTGAAGCTGTAGAGATTGTGCCTTCTTGGAACTCTAAGAACCACCTGACTATTCTCAGGTAGTTGGAATTCCTTTGTGAGAACAAGGCACTCTGTATCAGTGAAAAGGACTTTGTTCTTTTTATCACAAATTTGTGATACAGAGAACAAATTAAAGTTTTGAAGCTCTTCCACATAATAAACATTTTCAAAATTCAGTTTGGAAGTCCTTATAGTGCCTTTTCCAGTGATTTTGCCATCTCCACCTCCAAAAGTTACAGTACCTCCTATAATCTTCACAAAGTCATCCAATTTCTCCTTATTACCTGTCATGCTTCTTGAACAACCACTATCTACAATTCCTAAATCTTTATTCTTATGAGGATTGTCCTACAAATTAAACAATACAGCAACAACATTAGAATACATGGGAGACCCAAGTCATTACTGACTTGGACCTGCCTTGTGGATCATTTAAGAGTTAAACCATGTAGATTGATGAGATCCACCATTGTTCTTGGATCCCCACTGCATATATGGCCTTTTAATTTTCCAAGAACAACCTGCTGAGGTCTTAACAGCAGTTCCCCATCTTCCCTCATCCATGTACAGTTGGTTATAACAGCCAGGCCTTCTAAAATGTTGAAAATAATGGCTTGTTGGTCTGGTCATAGGTCTAGCAGCATGATTTCTCCAACCAGCAGAAAATGGCCTACCAGCAGAAACAGATGCTGGTCTATTCCTACTACCAGCAGGAAAAGCACTACCAGCAGAAACAGATGCTGGTGGATTCCTACTACCAGCAGGAACATATGCTGCTCTAGGAACAAATGAGGGAATATTTGCTACATTATGCCACATAGGTTTATTATACAATCCCAACTGTTGCTCATAAAAATCACAATCTTTAATCAAATGAAATTTACTACCACAAACAAAGCATGTCTTAGAACCAAAAGAATTGTTTTTACAATGACTCCTATTGTTTATTCCACTCTTATTACATATATTCCTAGGAGTTTTTACATTCTCCTTAAAAGAAAAACTAGGATCATCAATGGTGGAACTTGGTTTTTGGTCAGCAGTCTTTGACACTGTCTTGAAATCAACTGAACTAGAGGCAGAGGCTAAGTGTTCATTGGTCTTGGAGCTTGAGGACTTGACACTTGAAACACAGGATGCAAAGCCAGTGGTCTCTGAGTCTGAGGACTTGTCACTGTTATCACAAGAGACAAAGTCATTAGATACAGAGTTAGTTTCAAAATAATTATTGGACTTTGAACCATAGGTAACCTGTGTATCATCAAGGTCAGGCTTGTTGGAAGGAGGCATGAATGTTCCTGTTATAGGTGAAGGAACAACATGCATTCCAACAGCTTTGACAAACCTGTCATAGAGAGGTTTCCCTTCTACATCCTCAGGTGTGGTGTCAAAGATGCTAGGGGCAGAGGGATCAAACACCTCATCTGATCCAAAAGTTTCTCCAAATCCTAAACCAAATTTTGATCTAGAGGACATGGAGCTATTGATCAGTTTGTCCAGGTTTTTGGAAGACTCCTTCCATTTGTCAAACCTTGCCTTAGACTCCTCAAGTTTAACCTGATCATTCAGTTTTTCATTTAGCCTGTTCATTCAATTTTTCAGTATATTTTAGCATGTTGGTGGTGTTGCCTAGGTCTGTAGTCAAAATTCTAATTTTCTCTTCTAAAGCTAACTGATTATTTTGGTACCAAGACTTCTGTTGTTCTAAGTTTTGAAGTGACTTTTTGTATGCTTGTACTTGGATAAACACTCTTTATATTGCACGTCTGATTATCTAAATCCTTTTATGTCTTGTATAAATATAATTACAACCAAAAGGACAAGATTGTATATAACACCCCGTGTTTTAGGACAATGTACGACGTTGATAAAGTCGCTATTTATTTTTTTGTATTGTACGCGTTTGTTTTTAATGGAAATCGTTAAGTTAAATCGCGTAAGCAAGAAATAATCAGTTAACGTAAACAGGCATCAAGCAAATTATTGTTTACGTCAAACAAGGGTTAAGTAATTATTTTGAGGATAATTATTAACATTACACAAGTTATTTTATCGGATACGTGAAAATGTTTACGTTTCACGATAAATGACAATTAGGTTTTCCCGGAACCCTAAAAATTAACGTACGCTTCAACAAATACCTACGTTTATATACAATGATCGAAGTTTATAAAACTTTAGGCATATGTATATATTTATACACATCTCATATGATTATACAAAATAACAAATACTTTACAAAATACCAAGACATTACAAAGTATACTTTTATATAAAAACTACACTTTACTTTTTATTATAAAAACTTTACTTACACATTTATTTTATAAATACACAAGTAACTTAATAAGAAAATGTGCTAGTGAAACACATTCCTTGAAATCATGGGATGATTCCCATGATAGGAGACCAAGACATAAACCATTAAACCCTTGAAACCCTCCCCCTTGGTCCCCTTGAACCCACGTCCCAACACACCCCCCCTTTGAATTTCTTGGTCAAACATTGCAACTAGAAATATCTCATACTCTTCCTATATATATCATGCATGCATAAGGGATTTCACTTACAACTTTATACTTACAAAATCACATTTTCCTTTCTCCCTTTCTCTCCAAAACCCACGGCCAAAATAAGCCACCCTAAGCAATCCATACAAAATTTTTATACAATCCATACAACCCTTTACACATCAATCCTAAGGCATACTAAAGTGTTTTCAAGCCTTGGATAATCATTTGCAAGGATTTAAGAAGAAAAGGGAAGATTAGGGTTTCAAACCTAATCTAGGGTTTATAAGCTTGTAAGCTTTGGTTTTGAATCTAAACACGGGTTTAGCATTCATTTCTCATCTCATACATCATCCCTAAGGTCTTCCTAATTCCTTCATACTTTTATTTATTATGATTTTATGTGTTATATGTTAATTATGGCTAAATCACCACTAAGGACTTTTTAATATGTAAAATGAGTTTTCAAAAAACTTTTGTTTATGATTTATGCACTCATTCTTATGTCATAGGGTTATATATATCATGGAAAAAAGGGTATGTAAAAGTATGTTAACATATGGTTTAAGTATAAACATGTTTAGGTTAAATTAGGGTTTTATAAGATTACTTAATCTTCACATGTGAAAATAATGGAAAGTAAATTATTAAACTTGTTACAATGAATTTATAAGGACTATGGATGATCTTGGACATTATTATAAGTAGCACATGTGTTAAAAATAGTTATTAGGGTTTCTATATTAAACTACTAAACTAATTAATACATAAAACAAGGTTTTTATAAAGTTATACACATAAATACTTAGGGGCTGTTTTAAATCCGAATTCATACAGTAAGTTTGACCTCATATAAAAATAATACGCCTCATGACGATTCCAAAATGATAAGAAACTCGAAAAACCGATTTATAACGAAAAAGATACGTTAATTACGAGTTTACGACTATAAATACTTTTATAAAACTATTTTTATAAAATTTACTATCTTCCGAAACTATATTTTTAAAAACATCTAAAATATGATATAACTTTTATTTACGAGATCGTACTCGAAAGAATCGCTAAAAACGGAACTATAACGAATAAACTACGACGTTTACGATAATTAAAGTTTATAAAAGTAATTTTATAAACTATGAACAGTAAAAAGCACTATTCATCAGTGGGATTAACTTTATAAAATATAATACATCTTTTAATAACAAAGACGTACTCGAAGGAATCACTAAAATCGGGATTAAAACGAATAAGTTATTACGATTACAAGTTTACGCTAATTAAAACTAAAAACGATAAACTAGCTGTTGTGAACAGTAAAATTACTATTCATCGCAGAATCTTAAAAACTTGAAAATGTAATATATTGATCACTCGTCTTACTACGAAGACGTGGACGTAAGAAACGCGAGCAACGGACTTAAAACGACCAAATTAGGTCATTTTTACGAAAAGTATATTTATAAACGTTTTCACTTTATAAATATTATTTTACTAAAACGATTAGTCGGTGATTATGCTATATAGAATATTACGTGGTTATCAAAGTGCTATAATACTAGGGAGTTTCATAATGAGGCCTCTTCGGATGGCGTATCGACGAGTTGTTGGATTTACGATTTAAAGTGTCCTAACTCCTCGTACGTCATGTCATGACCTCTTTAATTATGATAGCCCGAATGATAGTACGATGTAACAACTATAAGATTATATTCAATGTTATTAATTAAAGTACTCAGTACTTATACGACCTTAATTTAAATAGGTTGCATCTAAACGTTTTGCGTGACGTTTTATCTGTGTTATTTGGACTATCAGTACTCAAGGTGAGTTCATAGCCCCACTTTTTATAGTTTTTACTGATTTACTATTATTTGGGGTGAAAACATGCTTTGTTTATAATATTGGACGCAGTGTTTAAAGTTATTGTTTATGTGTTTGCCTAAGTAGCGATAACCCTCCTGAGCCCTTTTATAATGGACTGTCAATTGAATAGATGTAGTTGTTAATTGCTTTATGTGACCTCGGCGAATGTTATAAATAGATCTATTGGATTAACCTCCCCTTTGGGGTGATTAGCTATCCCCGGGTACCGAACGTTGACCATGTCGGACTTAGATGTTGCGGGTTACAACATCTGTACGGGCAAAATAACTGCTAAAATAGCAAATATAGGTTGAGCTTCAGTGTCATGAGCTTAGTGCAACAGTAATCTGGTTTTGTGATTGTTGGCATATGTTGTAACATCACGGGAAAGTCTTGCAGTCCTGCATAATTTAAATACATAAACCTATGAATTCACCAACATTTTTATTGACGTTTTAAGCAATGTTTTCAGGAGGTCAATAGGCACGAGGTGCCAAGGATGCATTGGATTATGTTCTGGATTGCACACTTAAAGATTTATGTGATCAATTTTGGGGGAAATGTATTGTAGTCGTTTGTAATATTAAAACACGGAACAAGTAAAGCTTTTATGCTTTTGTATTAAGTTCTTATAACCAAATCCAATGTATCAATTTAAACGACTTTTGTGTCGTTCTTATATATATCTTGTGCTGTTGATCTTGAAGTAACACACCCCGGATCCTTATTCCGCTGCGACCCATTTTGGGGGTGTTACAGATTGGTATCAAGAGCCAAGGTTATAGAGAACCAGGTCAAAATGTTTTTGCTGGACTATAACCGTTTTCAAACATTGCATACATACAAAAGGGTTTTTACGGGGTATTCATATACAAATTGTTGCATTAGTCGGTTAGGCTATATACATGCTAATGATATACGTGTTTATAATATATTACGTATATAAGGATAATAGTCTTATATTAATATACTTATATAAGTCACTTTTGATTTTTCAGTTTCGAGCATGTCGGATTCGGAAGATTCTATAGTTACGTATACTGAGATACCCAGCCCATATGAGGACCTATCTGACATAGGATCACCAGGAGCCGAAGGACCTATTTTTCAGGATCCACCGTCTCCAGATTACGTGCCTGGCCCTGAGGAGCCAGAGCAGGCACCACCTTCACCTATCTATGTACCATTTGTTCCGGAGCCTGTTTACCCGGAGTTCTTACCAGAGGATGATGTCCTACCGGCTGAGGAGCAGCCATTGCCTGTTGCTGCCTCACCTACTACTGAGTCACCGGGATACATTCCTGAGTCCGATCCTGAGGAGGATCCTGAGGAGGATCCGGAGGAGGATGACGAGGAGGATCCTGAGGAGGATCCAGCCGACTATCCTGCTGACAGAGGAGACGACAGGGATGATGAGGAGCCATCTGACGATGATGATGATGATGATGCAGAGGAGGAGCACTTAGCTCCTGCCGACCCTGCAGCTGTTGCTTATTCAGCTGACCAGGACCCATACCTTGCTTATCGCGTCACGGCTAGGATGTCCATCCGACCCCAGGCGCCGGCACCGTTCCTTTCGGGAAGTTGTGAGAGATTTGTTAGACTTACTACTCCACCACCATCACCTCTCTCTCCATACTCATCACCACTTCCTCAGATACCCTCTCCACCATTACCTATACCATCACAACCACCCAATAGCCCTACATATGTTGAGGGATCTCTGGGATCCCGAGCTGCTGGGATTAGACAGAGAGATGCACTACCATCTCCTGTTCATGAGACTGAGATGCCTGAGATTTGTTTACCGCTTCGTAAGAGGCCGTGTCGTACTACTCCTGGTCCTGGATACGAGGTCGGGGAGAGTTCGGCAGCTGGTATCAAAGTATGCCCTACTCGAAACCCACCAGTCCGATACAACCCCAGTCTTATCTGGTGTCAATCTTGTAGTAGGTAGCCGTCCCTTTAAAATAAAAAAGGACATTAAGTATGAAATAAAATACGTAATCAAATTAATAAACTATAAAATTAAAAAATACTCACTCCTATTAGTTCTGAATAGCTCTGAAGCAGGAAAGATTCGATCCAGGAACTTCCATAACGTTGGCGTGATTCGGTTTGGAGCTAAGACACCTTCGAGAGATATAGCTGTAGCTCTTGATGACACGGGCAAGACAGTATGAAAAAACCCCTGAGCATGTTTCGAAAAAACTTCCTCTTGCACTCCAAGAAACTACTCTAGGATAACGCCTTTGACGTCTATAATACTTATGCGCCCCTGCTCAGAACGACTCCAATATCCATATCTAAAAAAATTAATTGTTTCAATTCGTTAACGTTATACATATACCTTAAATGCCAAAGTAAATATTATAAATTAACATATGACATACCTTAAATGCCCAAGTAAATCCAAACACCGAATACGCTTTAGTATCATCAACATTTTCCTACTCAGCGGCATATAAGGGATGCCAAGTTTAACGTTTGCATTCTTTAATTGAGAGTACAATGTTGGCCAAACATACGAACCTCAAGGATACATGTGCCAACCATCTCTATCATTTGCTAACCTTAAAATCCAATCAGGGACCTTACGTCTATCCTCCAAACCTAATAAGACAAACTACAAACTGCCTACACAACAAAGGCTAACAACATCATGGTTTAATCATTTTTCCAACATTTTGCCTAATATAGGTTTACCATCTTTAGCTGACGAAAACACCCGTCGCCTAAAAGGAATAGGATCATCCTCGTTCTTATAGTCAGCACTATAATCTACCCCAAATCTTAACCCAGTAACGAGGCAAAATTCTTCCCTCACAAATTGTATTTCAAAATTATCAACTATATGGTAAGACAAAGGAACAATATCTGTTTCTCCACCTAAACACTCTACTTGCCGACCTAACATAAAATGTATTATAACATAATTCTCCGGTGAATCATCTAGATTTAAAAACCAATCAAAACAAGTTTTCCTAAATAATGCTTCCCGTGGAGTATTACTTATTCGTTCTCTAATTGTTCTAATCAAATTTAACCTACTTCTACATGTCACAAGAACAAGTTCCTAAATTGAAAAAAAGATAAAACCATACATTACTACACATATAAACATTAAATAAAAAATAAAGGATAATTTAACATACAAATTTTTTACCTCGTAATTTTCTAAATTCATCTTATACAAAACAAGTGTAACCCGCAGTCACTAACAAGAAAACATACATAACCACCGGAGCAACACCGCCTCAAAACCACCGCAAAACACAACTACACCACAACAGTCCCCAAATGCACAAAACCACTTCAACACAAAATCAACCACTTTAACCTCTCAATAAAACTTCTTCTAATAAACTACTAACTTGTTTTTCACTTTAGCTATGCATATCTGAGATATGATATAGTCTCTCTTATACATGCGAATTTGTATCCAAATTATCAAAAACAACAAAATACTGCTATGTCAATGAAATGTCTTTCAAAGTCATGAAATGTCATATAAGTTGCGTTTCCCAAAATTATTATCACTCCCTTACCTGCGCGATGACCCGAATTCCAACGCGATAAATAACTAGGGTTCAGAATTGGGTCTGACAAAAATTTTGTACATAACGCAAAATCTAGCGCGATGAATGACGTGGAAACTAGGGTTCCTTTTATGAATTTCGTTAATTCCTACTTTGAACCATAACTCGACACATGTTCATCGCGTTCATATCAACCTTCCCTGTGCGATGATCAGGGTTACTTTGGATATGTCAGATTCATCGGGTCTCTATGGGAAAATGCATTTCTCAGTGGGTCATTTTGGTAAAAAACACAAAAAGGTATATACATGTTTTGGGTAATAATTATGAGTGTCTGGATTGTTATTTTTAGTGTTTTTGTTTTGTAGTAATTTTTTCGCAGGTTGGTGTATCCTGGAATTAGGAGAAAGGATGAAGGTATGATCAAAAATGGTAAGTTTCTTTTACCATTTTTATATATTTGTTGTTTAACTTTATGTATTGTATTCTTTTGGTATATGGATTTAGGTTGAAACAACAAGAGAAGAGAGGAGCATATAAGTTAGATCTTCGCCTTATGAATCTGATGATTAGCCTTTTGCTACTTAACATCAGTTTATAGTACAAACGAGTAATTAGGTTTGGACCGTAGAAAATTAACAGGATATATTGATCATTTGCGCATAAAATATTTGGTTACATTAAGTGTGTTACCCATAGCGGCATCATGAGTTAGAAATCTATATGGATATACTTTGAATTCTTTGCATTAAAAGTTGTTTCCGGTCTATCGCTAGATGTTGAATTGACCATAACCTTTACTTAATATTTTCAAGTTCTAGGAATATTAAAATCAAATTTTGTGTGGATTAATTTGTGGGTTTGGTGACCAATGGGTGACTAGATGAGCTATCGAAGTGCTTCGATGGGTTCTAGATAGTTTAAACTCCCTTTTATGTAGTGGATTATTTTATGTGCTTGGTGAGCAATGGGTGATTATATGAGCTATTGAAGTGTTTCAATGGGTTATGGGTAGTTTAAACTCCTTTTTTTGTAATAAGCAGCTTGATCAAATGTATATTGTTAGCCTTAGAAATAATAAAGTCAAACAAGAATGTATTCGATTATATTAGTTGTGTCGGTCTTAGTTTGTAATAGGCTAGTCGGGTTTCACGGGCTTGGACATTAAGCCAATATTGTCCATGTATTAGGCTAAAAGCCCAACACAAGCCAAGCCCGGCCCATAGGGAAAACCCTAGGCGTCCCACATAGAGGATGGCCTATAAATACCCCTTCTCCTCATGTGGAGAAAGGTTTTGGTTTCATTATTTTCTCATAGTGTTTCCTTCCACCACTCTCTCCCTCTCTACTTTCTTCTCTCTCTCTCTCTCTAGATTTTCTTTCATATAGTGTTTGTGATTGTGTTATGGATTAAATAGTTGGGATAACATGTGGTATCAATCGCCTTGGGTGGATTTGAATTTTGTTTTTGTGGTTTAAAAGGTTTTTTAGCTCGTTATAAAGGGTGTGTTTGGTTTGATCCTCCGTAATGCCCCAAAACGATTATTAAGTGTTTGTTAATCCTAAAACATGATTGTTTTAGGTTTATGTTGATATAAATAATTCCTAAAAACATTATTGATATTTTTCGACTTCACTACGTTTTAATAATCACAAAATGTAAAAACGCTCTATGTAAAATTAAACGTAAACAAGTTATTAGTCGTAAATCAAAAATTAATCACTTAAAGATATGAATAAATAAATGCTTAATTTATTTAATGATCAAAGGAATTTAATTTTCTAAACCTTACATTTTTATAAAATGTAACAAACATTTTTAAACTTATACAAAATATTTATCTATTTACAAGAAATGTTTTATTCAAAATAAATATTTTGAATTTAAAATTTCCCCCTTAAAATAAATAGAACTGATCTAGAAACACCTCACATGGAAAAGACAAAATTGGGAGCGTCCTACTATAGGCGACCCCTTTATAGGTATGGGCGGCCCCCTTAGTGATAATGGGGCCGACAGGGGAGCTAAGGGGGCCGACCATGTAAAACGGCTCCCAGTCTTGCCTATAAATAGTGGACTGTTCCCACAGACTTTTTTTACCTTTTGCACCTATTTTCTTTCTGTTCAAAATCAGTTTATACATCTCTTACAATCCTTTAATCATTTAATCTTAAGAATTTGTTTCCAAGTGATTCAAGCTTAGATCTTCAAGTGAAAGAGAAGAGTACTTCTTATCATCAAGTTATGAAGTATTATAGCTTAATGTTTATGTAATGTAGTTACGATTGTGTTGTATGTTGTAATTCATTTATATATCTTGTGATTGTGTGTAATAGTTAGATTGGGTTGATCGTGTTAGTATTTAGGTGAAATGAATCCTTGTAAGGGCGGTTAATATTTTAGGCCTCAAAATACAAGTGTGTGGTAGATTGGTTCTAGCAAAGATTATGACTCGACATTTGGCTTAGTGTTGGAAATTGGTGTAAGCTACTTGTGTACGGTTTTCTACGCCTAAAGGGAGTTTGTTGACATAGTGAAGAGAACTCTCGAGTTGGGTACTCGAGGTGTGGAGTAGGGCAAAGAGGAGCTTTGTTACCGAACCACTATAAATCTTTGTGTTGTGGTTTGATCTTTCCAACTCTTATCTCTTGTCTTGCAAATTTATATTATTTCTTGTTGTCATTTATATACTAAACTAGATTGTTCATATTGCGTGTACATTGAGATCACATAAACTCGAATCTAACTTTTTATATATAAACGATAAATAAATTTAAAAAGCGGTAAACTATTCAACCCCCCCTTCTAGTTTCCACATTTTATAAATGTTGGGATTAAAAGTCTTCTTGATGCTGTTAGAATTATTGCTGCTCAAGTTTATGTTAATTCTGCTCTGATGAAGTTAGTGCTGCTTATGAACTTCAAAGAAAATATACCAAGTAGTTACTACTGCTGGTACAAAAGTTAATGCTGCTAGTGAAAGTTACTACTGCTCAAGAAAATATTCTAAGTAGTTAGTACTGCTAGTATTAAGTTAGTACTGCTAGTGTAAGTTAGTACTGTTTGTTAGTACTGCTTACTTGATATGTATTAGTTCTTTATAGAAAAGATTTTATATACTTAGGAAAGTATTGTAAGTCGAGTAGGACTCCTTGGTGTATAAAAGGAGGTCCTAGGGCATAGAGATTGATATACCAATACCAAACCAAAAAAACTAAATCAATCTTAGTCGTATCTTTAATTGCTTCAAGGTCTTTGTAACCCTAATACTTTAAGAGTATTCGTATTGTTATCATTAATAATATTAGAGCTTATTTGTTGAATTGTATGTTCATAGAATGATTGTTTCATTGATAATTCTTCTTAATATTAAAGATTAGATTCTGCATAATCTTTAATACATTCAAACAAAGCTTTTACTATAGTTGTGTTAGATTTATCTAATATAACTAAACCTTAAACAAGCATAAGGAATTCGATCTATTAAAGTGGGATCAACAAGTGGTATTAGAGCTTGTTGAAAAGCTTTGAATAAGAAGAACTTATTTTTATACACAAGATCTTTTGCTAAACGATATGGATCAAGATTCTGCACACATGGTGGCTGCATCTAAAGTTCCCATGCTCAAACCTGGTGAGTATGAGATCTGGAGGATGAGGATTGAACAATATATTCAGATGATAGACTATGCACTGTGGGAAGTCATAGAGAATGGTGCAACCTTGCTAAAAATAATAATTATGAAAGGAGTTATGACAGAGATGCCTATTACTACTGCTGAAGAAAAGGCTCAGAGAAGATTAGAGGTGAAAGCTAGAAGTACTTTAATGATGAGCATTCCTAATGAACATCAGTTAAAGTTTAACTCTATAAAGGATGCTAAGAAGTTGCTGGAAGCTGTTAAAAAAAGATTTGGTAGGAATGCAGCTACTAAAAAGACTCAAAGGAATCTCTTAAAGCAGCAATATGAAAACTTCACTGCTCCAAGCTCAGAGATTCTTGATCACACTTTTGATAGGCTTCAAAAGCTTGTGAGTCAGTTGGAGCTTTTGGATGAAAAGATTTCACAAGAAGATGTTAATCAGAAGTTATTAAGAAGTTTGTCACCTAAGTGGAACATACATGCTGTTGTGTGGAGAAATAAAGCTAATTTGGATACAATGAGCATGGATTGTAGGTCCTAATCAACAGGATCTAAATAAGCCTTACACGACTTATAGTCCTTTAGATAAATCCAAAGAAACTATGAGA
>BQNB010058713.1:0-37641 GCA_026074375.1 Tanacetum coccineum
CCCTTGCTTAAAATAGAAACCCTAACTTGGAAATCAACTTAGAACACCTTAGATAATACCCTTGATCACACTTGTATACTTCTAATATCAAGAAAATAAAAACTATCAAATTTTTTATGGCTTATTTTGGTGATGTGAGCTTATATGGACAGAAAGAGAGTTTTGTTAAATTTTTGTAAGTGTGGAATGAGAATGAGAGAGCTAGTTGATGATCTTTATATAACATAAATATCTAGGGAATCAATCTTACATAATCCATGAGAATTCAGTAGGGGTGTGGTTTGTAAGTGATTGGAATGGGAAGGGGAGTGGTCTTGTAAGAGTTTTTGTAGAAGTTGTAAGTAACTTTGAAAAAGAGGTTCAAACTAGCACATGGATTATATCTAATGTAAAACATGGTATTGTTTTGTGGTTATATATGTATAACCGGCCATGGTTGGGTTTGTGTGTAAGAATTATCTAATTTTTTGGTATTGGGCATAATTGTGGGTATTTGGTTAAATGTAGAAAGGTGGTATAGTTTACATGCATGCATGAAAGTTCAAAACGTGAAACGTAAACAATTTATGTAACGTATAAAAATAAAATACGAAAAGTTATAAATTATCTTCGTAATAATTATATAACACTTGCTTGACGTAAACTTTTATTTGTTTAATGTCGGTTTACGTTAATTGTTGATTTTCGGTTTACACGATTTAACTTAATGGTTGAAATTAATAGTAAATGCGTAAAAGTTCAAAGTAAATAGTTTGAGTTTATTGACGTAAATGACTTGAAATTGTGGGTTGTTACAATCTTGGTATTTGGCATATTCGGTATTGGGCTTTTTTATCCGAATAGTTGTATGAAACGTTTTTGGTTGATTGATAGATATGCAAGTTGTGAAGAAGAATGAGTTTAAGATATAACATATTTATATAAAATATATTTTTTTCCTTTCAAATTTGATGGTTGTATCAAGGACCTACATGTTTGTTTGTTTTTGTTGACGCCAAAAATCTTAGTCCAAGTTTTATTATATGAAAATAAACAAAGCAAAATTCTAAATTAGTATATTTACTATTTAGTAAGTTAATCTTTCCGGTGGTTATAATTCTTAGATGCCATAAACGTATCATACAACAAATTTACTTTTATTTAAGTTTTTGCAAATTTTCAAGATAACACACGAAGCTTATTTCCACTAATTAGTTAAACATTGTTAAAAACTGACACAATATACAATACATGGTGTAAAGGGGAGGGGTTATAAAATATACTTTTTAATTACGATACAATACATGGTGTAGAGGGGGTGTGGTATAATTATACTTTTTATAGCACTTCTTTGACACGTTAGTTTCTTTCGTTATAACTTTTGATATATGAAATAATTAATTTCAACATTAATATATTATATTAAATATAAGGGATATAGGCTTCATACCAAGAATCACTTTCACCTCAACGAAATCAATTATCAATTTTTAATCAAAAAACAAAACTGATGCATCACACGGGTCTCAATGCCTCCTTATCACTTAAACTTGAATAAACATTTATGCCCTTACTTTATCCATCTTCTCTAATCATTCATGTTAACCAAATTTGCTCACTCAGACACGTATACATAACCTTTGTGTGACTTGTGAAACATAATATTATAGGGTTTCAGTCGTAGTTTAGCAAAGAATTTATTCAAATGTATCAGTTTGATACGTGTACTCTTAAAAAGTTGTACAACAACAATGAACTTTCATAAGTGTTCTATTATGCACATTTTGATGACGTGTCATACCTGAAAGGCTGACACATGACACCATTTATAACGTGACACGTCATCAAAATGTGCAGATTTGAACACTTATGAAAGTTCGTTAATGCCCATCAACCTAGTGGTTGTGGCTTCAAGTCTCGTTGTAGACATTTAAGATAGAATTTGTAAGATAGGCGAGTGTAGGTTGTAAAATTTTGTCCTTCTAAAAAAAAGTTTGTTGCTATCTCTATAATTATTATTAAATCTCTAGAAAAACAAAATACTACTATCAATTTAACCCAGTTTTTTGAGCTCTTCCAAAACATACATCCCACCTATGGCTATCACATGCCACCGCCGCCATACTAAATATTCGTAAGACACAATCACCATTCATCCATGCCAACCATCACCATCTACGAACGTCAATGCCAATAAAATATCGTTGTTCCGTTCTCTCTGTTGTCGTGTCACCGGCCGCCATTTACAGTATCTACGTACGATAAGAAACGCCGACATTATCTTTGATGTGTATCTTCGACGAGTATCGCTAGCCACAATTAGTGATTTTGCACACATAGGATATGCGGATTTACTTTTCATTTAGACCTGGAAAATAAACATTGTGGGTTTGTGTGGTCTTGATAAATGAATTACGTTATTGTTGGATCAAGAAAGAATGGTGATAGTTTAATACTTTTATGACTAATGACTTAAAAACTCATCTAACTTGACACTTATTGTCTTTGTGTGTAGCCATCTTTATTTTTTTCTATTTTGTCATCAAACTTTCAAAAGTCGATTATTGCGGGTATTTTGTGACTATTTTGTCATGTAAAATGACCATTTTACCCTTCGAAATTTGAAAAATATAAGTGTAAAATGGTCACAAAATACACACAATGATCGACTTTTGAAAGTTTGATGACAGAATAAGAAAAAAAAGATGGCTACACACAAAGACCAAAAGTGTCAAGTTAGATGACTTTTTAAGTCATTAGCCCATACTTTTATTGTCATGGAGTCATGTGTTTGTAGGGGTGGCAATTTAGGTCGGGTTCGGGTTGGCGAGTTCGGGTTGGCAGGTTGGCGGGTTGACCCATCTAACCCGTTTTATATACAAAAGTTGGCACATTACACGGGTTAAACAAGTTAAACGGGTTTGCGAGTCGACCCGCTTCACCCATTTAACACATATAATAAAGTATAAATAATTTTTATTTTTAGAAAAAATGTTAAACGGGTTGACGGGTCGACCCACTTAATTTATTCTCAACCCGAACCTAACCTGTTTAATAAACGGGTCAGATAGGTCGACCCAAACCCGACCCGAAATCTATTAGACTCAACCCAAACCTGCTAATTTTCGTGTCAGTTTCAGGTCGGGTTTCGTGTCGGGTCAGAAATTGCCACCCCTATGTGTTTGTGTATTCTTTGTATGGTAGTAGAAGAGAACCAAAACAAAGGCATAATCGTCTATTCAAATTTAAATGATAATTGTTCGTCAATTTTTTGTTTTAATTATATATAAATTATTATTAAGACATGTATGTTATTTTTTTTATTGTTTTGGAAGGATATATATGTAATTTTTGGTTTAGCTCGGATATATATGTAAAGTTTAAGCTATGGAAGGATATATATGCAATTCTTCAAAAAAAATACTCCCTTCATCCCATATTAAGTGTTCAGTTTGACTTTTTTAAAGTCTTTTTTCATCAACTTTGACCGTAAATATTTTTGTTTGTATTATATAATATTTCATAAAAATTATACTAATGAAAAATACATTCAAAACTCTACCCACTCATATGTTTTGCATCAAGTATCATATAACATAAGAAAAATAATTGGTATGTGCGTAATTACACATACCTTTTACCTTTAAAAGCGAGCTAAAATAACCAAAAACGGACTTAAAATGCCAAATATACGTTTGTTTTGCTAATTGTATTGTGCAGGAACGGATAACTAAGAAAAGGACGAAAAACAAAGCCAAAACGACAAAACCGGACTCGGAATGGAAAAGACTGTGAAAGACAAAGCCAAATCAAAGCCGAAAAGTCAATCAAGTCAAAAAGTCAACAGAAAAGTCAACTGGTCAAAGTCAAAGTCAACCCAAGTCAACCCCGAAGCCAAAAAGTCAACAAGTCAAGAAGTATAAGTTTGAGGGCTAAAATTGTAAATCCCTGAACTTATATTTAAAAGAGAAAAGAGACCAAGGAAAAGACAAGGGCTGATTTTGCATATTACTCAAAGTAACAAGTGGGGGGGCAGAATTGCCAAGCCCCCATACTTGTATACACAAAGGGACGAGTTTTGCAACTACTTATATAACTCTTGGGGACTTGTTTTGCCAAGTCCCCAAAAGTTATATAACCACAGGGACGAGATGTGCAAATGAACAAGTAACCTAGAGGGACCATTTTTGCCAAACTCTCAAACACACACTCTGTTACAAACCCAACTTCTTTTCCCGCTCGTTTTTTCCCTCCCAAACAACTCACGGGTTGTTTAACCCCGTTTTACCCTGTAAACCTTCACCCCCACCATGGATATTCATTTTCCCCCTCCTCCACTAACTTTCCCAGCTGTGAGATTGCCAAGTTGGCAATCCCACACCTCCCAAGACTTAATTCGACGACCATGATGATTTTTAAAGGATTGAAGGGCCAAGATTAGAGGTTTGAACACTCTCACAAAACAAACACATCTCTGTTTGTGTGTCTACAAACAAGCACAACAAGAAGAAAGAGAAAAGGAAGACCTAGTTGTATATTTTCGGCTATAAAAGCCTTGTAAGCCATTGTGGCAAAGGAGGAAGTTATTTCAGTTTTTAATTAAGTTTCTATGTCGTTTTTATTGTAGTTTAAAGTATTTTTAAGTTAATTTCTCTTATGCAATTGTAATTCTCAGTTTTAATGAAAAATTAAGCTACTTTTACTCAATAAGCTCTCAATAAGCTCCTTTGAGCTTATTCTTGTCAATAAGCTCTAATTAAGTTTAAAAACTTGTTATAAACCCTTTCATACTGTTTTAAGTTGAATTTAGTCATAAATGCTCATTTGATTGTGATTTTGGAAGCTTTTGGAGAAATAAGCTAATATAAGCTTATTGAGCTTATTGCTCAGGTTTAGAGGCTAGGGAGCCATTAGGACAGGCTTTTTAGGCCACTCACTCAGAAAGAGTGGCCTTGTTTCTGAGACAACAAAATCCAAGGTTTCAATTCTAAATTTCCAATTAGCTTAATTTTTAGTTGTAGACACTAGCTTATTTGCTTTCAATATTTGTTAACACATTAGTTTAGGCTTGTTAGTTAGCTTTTTTTTTAGGCTTTAGTGCATAATCTTTTGTTCTACATTAGCTTATTTCTCAAAACTGTCATAAGTATTAGTATAAGCTAGTAGAGAAACTAGCTTATTTTTCTTAATAAGCTAGGATTTTTAGTTTTAAAATAGTTTAAATAAGTCAAAATAAGTAGAAGTAGATAAAAGGTTTTCAAAGATTTAGCTTAAAAATGACTTTTAAACCCACTTTGGTTTGGCAGTTTTAAATAAAGGGGTGTTTGGCACAAGGCCAAAACGGGTCAAAAAGGCTTTTAGTATGGGTTAAGGTCACTTAGTCAGTTTAAGCACAAGATTTAAGACACTTTAAAGCTGTTTTTAAAATATTTTTAGTTGGAAAATTGTTTTTCAAAAGTGTACAAATCTTCTTTGAAACTGTGAGACTTTTAAAGTCCCCACAAGTGCTTATTGGGATAAGCACTTGTGAATTTGAGTTAAGGGTTAAAAAAATGTGTATTTTGTGTGTTAAAAACAAGCTGCTACAGTCTTTGGTCTTTTGGACTTTGTGAGTCAAAAATCACCAAGGTTTCTTATTAGGGGGTGGTGGGGTGGCTCCCTCGAACGGGGGTGAGTTGTGGGGGGAATTAATTTAAAAAATTTTAATTTTATTGCCACAGTTTCAATAAGCCCAAAACACCTTTTTCTCAGTCAAAAATAAGCAAGTAAAAAGGGTTTTTACAAGTCCAAAATTTGTGCACAAGTCCATTAGATAGAGTATTCAATCTGTTTAAGCTTCTTTTTGCTTTTAGAGCTTATTTGACAGCTTAAAATAAGCTGTCAAATAAGCCCTTGAGCTTTGCCATAAAATCCCACCCCGGTGCAAAGGGGACCTTTAAGCTCATCTTTCTCAGCCACTAAAAGCAATTAAGAAGCCCAAGTTTTGGCATATTTAAGAGCTTATAGCCTTTATTAAGCCTCTTCATTTCACAGCTTTGAAAAGCTTAATTGGTTGCCTATTTTTAAAGTCCCCATCTTGCCATTGTGGACTGTTTTGCATCCCTTAGGCTGTAGGATTGCTTATCTTTTGATTCTAGCTTATTGAGCTTATCCCATAAGCTCAAATTGTGTCCTAGTAGCTTTTAGGTTAGGTTAGAAAGTTTAGTTTGCTTATCCTTTTTTTTTGCTTATTTGAATGTCCAAGTTAAGCACTTTAGCTCTTTAAAAAGCTTGTAGTGCTAAAGCATTCCTGTCAATAAGCATCCCACACTTAATTAGTTAGCTTTTTCCTTCCCTTTGTACTATTTTAGTCTTAGCTTAACTTAAACAACCAAAAGATAGCAAAAGAACTTAACATTTAAGCTAAAAGCTTTTATAACTTGCTGTCACATTTTAGCTTATTTAATAGCTTATTCTGTTTTGACCTATAGACAAAAGTGTCCCTTTGTTAAAGTTGTTAATTATAAGCTGTTCTTTAACTTTCATGTTTTAAGTTTTTGCTAAAAATCACTTTTTAATAAGTTAAAAAAATAAGCCATGTCGTAGGGTTTGTTTTGTCACTTTTCCATAGTGCAGGGTTACACGTTTGAACTATAGTGTAAATTAATAAGTTAGCCCGCCTACCCCTTAGTTTATTTATTACACACTTTCTACCCCTAGAGTTTTAAAAAAAAAGTTAAAGGGAAGGATAACTTGGACCGGGTGAGCAAGACTCGAACCCGGGACCAAGGCAATACATCCCCTTGAATCACACACACTTAACCACATGCGCCCTTCTTGGGTCTTTTTCGTTATAGACCCAAGGTGCTTAGTATTTAAGGGTGGGTTATACGCTTATAGTCTTAATAAGTTGTTCGGGCTAAATTTGGGGGACTAATCCCACAGCTTATTTTTGTTTTCATTTTTCGTAGGAACCTCCCCCCCCCTATATGTAAAGTATTTTTAGAAAAATTTTCAGAATTTTTTGCAAACGTTTAATATTTTTTATAATTTAATTTAGTTAAAAGTTTAATTAATTCATAATAAATATAAAAATTATCAAAAAAACTATTATTTTGCTTTTTTAGAAAATTTTCTTATTATGCATCTAGTTTGTAGGAAAATATATAAAGATTTTTCGTAGGGTCATTTTTACAAATTTTTGTCGTTTAAAGAACGGTCCGGTACGGGAATTTGTTTTGACTCGTTTTTGGGTCAAACGAACTCCGTTTTCGGTCTAGTCTTTTTCATTCTTCGTTATTTGATCCGTATGAGGTATTTAGAGTGAAAAATTTTTCCGTAGGGTATTTTTAAAAGATTATTAGGTTTTCCCTTCCCCACACCTTTTGTTCGGCGATTCGGGGTGCCTTCTTTTTTAGTTTAATTTCATAATTTTTTAGGTTTATTCTTAAACTTTAGTCGTTATTGTTTAATTTGAACTTTTTCCAACTTCCAATCTCATTCCTTCCTTCAAACTCAAATCTTGCGATCGATCGATTTAACCATTCCAAGCCTCGTTGGGGATTTACAGACCCGGGAAAGATCTATAACCTTACTATCTCGGTATCATTGGACACGCTTTTAGACTATCTTCAGCGAGTATACAGCGGTATTTGATATTTATTTAATATTATATATATTTTAAGGTGTAGTCAGAGCTGATCAATTTTTGGCGCCGTTGCCGGGGAGGCTGTGCAACCGTTTATCTTTACGTTTGACCATCTGTTTTTGAAATTGTGAATATTTTCTTTTATTATATAAAATATAGAAAAAGTAAAAAAAAAAAATATTTTTCATGTTCTTTTAGTACAATATCATATAAAAAAACCAAAGAAAAAATAAAAATATAAAAACATTGACCAAAAAAAAGAAAATAAAATTCCACAAATTGGTAAAATAGCCAAAATAAATCTTCTCAACTGAGGATTATCCAAAATAGTTCCCCGTAAACTTGTTTGGGTTCCCAATTCGAACAAAAGATTTAAAAAAACTTGCTTTTGTGTCTCTTATACGACTAACGTGCTCCACCTTAAAAATTAAACAAACTATAAAGTGGGTATAAGGAGGGTTGTTCCTAGGAACTACGACCCGAAAGGAGAAATAAGCTTCGCGCTATTCCTACTCCTCTTCCGTAATTGTGGTAAATACATCTCTCCTCTCACCTTTCCGCTATTAGTTGAAAATCTCACGCCTGTGGTTTATCTGTTTGAGAGCTACCGTGAAGAAAGTCAGATTAAATGGTTTAAGTTTTCTTTACTCATTGTCCGTTAAAAATCAATATGTGAAAATCTTTGAAAAACAAAAAAATTAGTGTAAATTTTCTTTTTTTCTGTTTATTTTCTATTTTGTGCATGTGCGCACCGTTCTCAAAGCCCGTAGACGGCGACAATCACAAGTTCGACAAACTCATTTTTGTTGGATAGTTATTGAAAATGTATCTATATCATTTTTTAAAGTCTATTACGATAATACTCTTTTATGTGATGATTTTTAACATTTTAAATTTTAACTCAATTATTAAACTACTTTCAATTTTTAGTAATAATTATTAGTGATAGTAAATCGAAAAACATTATATTTATTTTGGAACTTTATTAACTATAAAATCTTATGAAACTTTTTTCATTACTATGTATTTAAAGACTTGTTACTGAAAAAGCTGAATATAAAATATTAATTGTTAAAAATATTATCTTTTCTAATTCCATTGATACGAGTTTTAACTTAAATTAATTTATTATTACTTCCTTGAATATTTTATTATTTTTATAAGCGCTTTCAATATATAAGTTTCTATTATTTCAATTACCTAAGAAATTCAAAAATAAACTTTGTTGCTTTATCAAACGTAGATTTAGATATTTTATTATGATAAATTTACCTAATTATGTTTAAAAAATTAATAACTTGATATTTTTTTTAGCATACGCCTATTAGCTAGTAGATTTCAAACAATTTTCTATTAAAACTACCCTGTTTAGAAAACTCACATTTTAATAAATTCAGTTTTTATTTTATTACTTCATTTTGAATTCAATACATAATCTTGAGAAACCTGATAAACCCCCATAAGTTACGATGGCTGATCATCGAACTATTGTCGCAATACTCAGTAGCACCCCACCGAGGTTACGAGATGCGATAGTTATCCTGAAATCAAATCACCAGCGAAAAACTTTGAGATCAAAGCATTGGGTCTTCTTATCATGTCCAAAACCAACAATTTTATTGGCAATGATAAAGAATACCCACATGCTCACATGCCGTTTATTCAACAAGATCAGCTTGCTACAATGAAGATTCCAGAAACGTACCAAATAACGTCGTTAAGCTTATATGCTTTTCTCCCTTTTTCCTCTCGAAGGGGCAGCCTGATATGGCTAAGAAAAAGAACCCCCCTCGGTCCGATTGAAACATTGGATAGATCTTGTTCGAAATATTATTAACAATTCTTCCCTCTCCCTCTACTATAACGACAAATCTCAGAAAATGAAATCACTGAGATTTTTCAGCAAAAATTTGATAGAGACGTTTATGAGGCTTTGTATCGATTCAAGATCTTTTTAAGGGGATGCCCTCATCAATATGTATTTCAGAATTGCATCAACTCTATACATTCCATAATGCCCTAAACTCAAATGATCAAGATTCAATGAACTCAGCTGCCGGTGGTACTTTCTTTAGACAAATAGCCTCGAGAAATGTTAAAAAAACATCGAGAGCAAGTCTAAAGTACGATCAGTCAAGAAACAAAGCTGTTGTACTAAAATGAGTAGAAGCTCTCCACCCAAGCAGTCCATCTGATGTTTGCTGAAGCTCAAAAGACAGGTTCGGCATTAATACTCGATAGAAAGAACCAAACCCCAGCTTCATTCAGCCCCGTAAAAGCGGTTGAAACAAAGTAGTGTAACTTGTGGGGAGATTTAAATTTTAGTTTTGAAAATAGTTTTTATAAAATTAGGGTTTTGTTTTAATTGAACAAATTAGGGTTCAATTGAGTCATAAAATTAGGGCTTTTTGTTTCATTGATTTTCTGCACCAGTTAAGTAGTTAAAAACCATTTTTCTATATTTTTCTCATTAAATTTGTATTTTCTATCAATTAAAATAGATTTTAGTTATTACTTTTTCTTATAAAAATCATAAAAAATAGAAAAATAGTTGAAAATTTTTGATTCTTTTTGCAATAATTTTCATTTTAAATCTAGTATTTTTGAAAAATATAAGAAAAATTTTAGTGTTAATTTTTAGAAAAAGTTTATTTTTGTTAATTCATTAAACTTTAGAAATTCATAAAAAATTCAAAAATAGTTAAAAAATTCCAATTCTTTTTCCTAAAATTTTCATTTTAAATTTGTGATTTTTAGGTATAAAATTTGTTAAGAGTTGTGCTTTAGATTTTAAATTTCAGTTTTAGCTCGCGATTTACGTTCCGTGCTTTTGAATTTTGTGCTAGTTAATTGTTTTTAATTCATGCTATTATATTTTGTAGTTTAATCAAAAGTAAAAAAATCCCTTTATCATTCTTAGCTCGATTCCGAATTATTCCTAAATTCTCAATTCACGATTTCGTTGGGACACGACCCGAGGAAAAGTACTTCCCGGATAAAAAATATACAAATTGTGTTTTATTTAGTGAGATTTCTGCCTTATATTTCTCTTGTTTGAGACGTATTTTGGAAAGAATTCTTACGAGATTAATACTATAAGTATATTGAATTTGTGTCCCAGGCCGCTGCGGCCAATTTCAACCAAGCTAATTCTGGTTATCGACCTCCGATGGTCTCAAATCAAATTCGACCTCCTGGTTTTCCTCCAGTTCAGAATCCTCATGCAAATAATCAAAACAATTTCAATCGAGGAAATAACTTCAATCAAAACAGAGGAAACAATTTCAACCAAGGTCAGATTTATCGACCTCCGGTTCATCAACCAGTAGTCAATCAACCAGTAGCTCATCAAGGACCTGCTCCTCAGACACACGGTGTGTCAAAAACAGATTTTGAAAGATATGTCACAGCCCCAATGCTGCAGTGTTGAGAAAAATGCAAAACAAGGTCAAACACTCTGCAATCCCAAATGGCAAAATTTAACTGACATGTCTTTCAAATTTGTTAATGCTAATACAGGCTTCTACTTCCGGTTCTGGAACTCTTCCTGGTAACACTGTTCGCAACCCGATAGGAAGATTTAAAAGGTATCATACCCGAATGGTGTTACCATCAAAGTACCAAAGCAAGTAATCATGACACCGAGGTGACCAAAGGCCAACGATGCTCATGCTGATAACGGAAGAACCGAAAACGTCCACCTCCTGTTGTTAAATTCAAAAATCGTAATCAAATCCTGAGCCCAATGTTGCTCCTGTTGTACTCCAGTTCCTAAAAGCATCGATTCATTTCCATCCGAAGAAATGATGAAAGGCGCAAGAAAAATGATAACGATCAAATTCGAGGAAAATTTATGAATCTTTAGAGATTTTAAGTTTCGAGATTAGCTTTACGATGCTTGATGTCATGCCTAAATTTGCTTCGACTTTAAAATCCTTGATTGGAACAACAGAAAAATTAAGCGAATTGGCAAGAACTCCTTTGAATGAGAACTGTTCAGCGGTCATCCTAACAAGTTACCAATGAAACTTGGAGACCTGGCCGATTTCTTGATTCCATGTGAATTTACGGGGATTTACTACATGCAACGCATTAGCCGATCTTGGTTGCGAGATTAATCTCATGCCTTATTCTGTATGGAAATGTCTCATATCTTACTGAATTTGACCCCGACTTGCATGAGCTAGAGCTTGCTGATCGTTCAATCACTGAACCGATCGGTATTGCTGAAGACGGTCTTTGTAAATTGTGGGAAAGTTCCCAATTTCCAGCTGACTTCGTAGTTGTGATTTTGAACCAGACCCCGAGTCCCCTTAATTTCTCGGGGATGTTTCTTAAAACAAAAGTTCATGCTTTGATAGAGTTTATAAAGGTGAGATTACCTTCGTGTAGGCAAGTGAGGCCATCACATTCAACCTGGACCAAATTCAAAATACACAGCTGATTCACAAACAATATGGTGGTCAACAAAATCGACGTCATCGATATGGCTTGTGATGGAGTATTCTCAAGAGGTCCAGGATTTTCAACGTGATCGCTGAAGTGGCAATCCCCACTCAATATTTTGAGCCTATTGTCTTCTATGCTTCTCCAATCTTACTCCTTTTCCGGGGACAGTGATTTCTCTTAATGGAAAAGAGCAGATTCGTTTCTTGCTTAGAACATGATCCAACTTCATCAGAATTGATCAAACTTATAAGGATCGGAGGGGGCATCCTTTTCCCCCCCCCCATGTTCTAGAGTCAAATTTGAATAGAATAACCACCCACCCCATCCCCAATCATGAAATTATATGCCTGGAGGAGGAAAGAGCTCAAACTCTGTGAAGCTAAACCTTGAATCTTCTGTTAATGAAACCTCCGAGGTTGAACTAAGGACTGCCACCCCATCTTGAATAACGCATTTTTAGAAGGTGTCGACAAAGTTGCCTGTCATTATTGCTAAAGACTTAAAAGATGAGGAAAAGGCGCTATTCTCAAGGTTCTTAAGTCCCAGCAAGCAGCCATCGCTTGGAAAATCTCACGACATAAAGGGTGTTAGCCCTAGGAACTTTATATAACAAAGTTCTAATGGAAGAGGACTATGAACCATCTGTGCAAAGTCAGAGTAGGGTAAACCAAAAATCACGATGTTATAAAAAAGGGAGGTTGCAAACTCCTTGACGCTGGATTGATTTACCCAATCTCTGACAGCCCCTGGGGAGAACCGGTACATGTGTAGCCTAAGAAAGGGAGGTTTGACTGTCATCCACAAATGATGAGAGTGAACTGATTCCTACTCGATTGGTCACGGGATGGCGAGTATGTATTGATTACAGAAAACTTAATGAAGCCACCCGAAAAGACCACTTCCCATTGCCTTTTATGGACCAAATGCTCGAAAGACTAGCAGGAAACGAATACTACTGTTTCCTCGATGGCTTCTCGGGTTACTTTCAAATCACATGTCCAAATGATCAAGAAAAGACAACGTTCACATGCCATACGGTACTTTTGCCCTATCGTCTGACATGCCTTGTGGGCTATGCATGCTCCGGGCTAGTTCCAAAGAATGTTATGATGGCAATCTTCCACGATATGATTGAAAAACGATGGAAAGTATTTATGGTGGACTTTTCGGTCTTTGGGTCTTTTCACGTGCCTAACCATTTAGAAAAGATGTGAAGTGGTTGTGACGAACCAATTTATCGTTAAACTGCGGAAAGAGCCATTTTTGGTAAAGGAGGGCATTGTTCCTCGGACAATAAAATTTAAGTCGGGACTTGAGGTTGATAGAGCTAAAGTCGAAGTAAAAGCTAAACTCCCTCATCCGACTTCTGTCAAAGGTGTCCGTAGTTTCCTTGGCACGCAGGTTTTTACGACGGATTGCATTTAGGACTTCTCAGAAAATTGCCCGTCCTATGACTCATTTGCTTGAAAAAGAGACTCCCTTTTTCTTTTCTGAAGAGTGTATCGATTCCTTTAATACACTCAAAAGAAAACTGACTGAGGCTCCGATCTTAATTGCTCCCGACTGGGACTTGCCTTTTGAACTGATGTGCGATGCTAGCGACTTTCGCAAATGGGGCAGTCCTCGGGCCAAAGAAAAAACAAGCACTTCCCAAACTATACACTATGTAGCAAGACTTGATGAGGGCTCAAACTCACTACACTACTACTGAAAAGGAATTACTTGCAGTTGGTGTATGCCTTTGAGAAAATTCTCGGGTCCTATCTTGTTATGCCATAAAGCATAGTGTATCTGACCATTCGGCCATCAAGTACTCTTTGCCAAAAAGGATGATCAGGGCAAGGACTCATGGGTGGTCTTATTGCTCCAAGAATTTGATATTGAAATTTGAGACAAAAAAGGAGCTGAGAATTTTTTTTCTTTTCGCCGCCGTCATCTGTCCAGACTTGAAAATCTCGCATCAAGACAATACTCGAGAACAAAGAATCAATGAAGCATTTCCTCTCAAACTGCTTGGGTTCGATTGCTCTTAGATAAAGACACCATGGTTTGCCGTTTTTGCAAACTATCATGAGGGGAAAATCGTTATAAAGGGAATGACATCCAAACAAAAAATAAATTCTTCAAGGATGTTGAAGCCATTATTTCTGAGATGATCCCTTCTGTTTAAGATCTTGCTGATACAGGTGATAAGACGTTGTGTTTTCTGGGCAAGAAGCTTTAGACATTCTCAAAGCTGCCCAGTGGACCTATGGGGGACAATATCTTGTGCCTATTACACCAGCAAGAATAAATATCTCGATTCAGGATTCATTGGCCACCATCTAAAGGATGCCCATGACTTGTTACCGTTGTAACCATTTGTCAACGTCAAAGGACAAATTACGCAACGTGATGAGATGCCACCAAAACTCCATCCAAGTGTTGCGGAAATCTTTTGACATTGGGCATTGATTTTATGGGGACCGTTTCCGTCTTCAAGAGGGAACAAGTTCTTACTCGTGGCTGTTGGACTACTTGTCAAAATGGGTTGAAGCAAAAGCGTCCCCACCAATATCGATGCCGAGATGTTTGAAATTTCGTAAAAACTTCTTTTCTAGATTTGGTGCACCCCGAGCTTATCATAAGTGATCGCGGGAACTCACTTTTGCAATGGGACCATTTACAAAAGGTCATGGCTTAAGTACGGGAGGTCACTATCGTCTCTCAAAGATATCACCCACTAAACAAGTGCGGCAAGTTTGAGCGTGTCAATTCCGTATAAAACATTACTTTGGAGGGGACATACCAACCGAGGTTGTCCCAGATCTCCAGACGTTCCCCATGGACCAATAAATTCGGGGGACGGGTCAAGCGTCGGGACCCTAAACAAGCGCTTCGTGGGAGGCACCCCATGCTTATCCGTAGTATGTAATAAATAAGTGTTTTTGTGTGAGAAGGCTTTCATTTTCCATTACCCGTGTTTTGTCCATGTTTTGTGTGCTTTGTATTGTATGTCCAGGATTTCCCGGATTGTGAAGACTCTCGTGCTTGCAGTATTCTACAAGAGTTTCACATCCTCAGCTTCATTTTGGGAATCCAGTATCCAAATCTAATCGACTAACGTTTTATCTTTTGGCACACTTCATAAACGGCCTTAGAGTTACGTAGGAACCCCTTGAAACATCGAGGACGATGTTTAGTTCTAGTATGGGGGGGAATCTTCGATTTGATTTTTGCCTGCAGTCGTTGTTATCACGTAATCCCGTTTTACCACCAAATTTTTGCAAAAATACCAAAAAAATGAAAAAAATTTAAAAATTTTCAAAAATAAAATAAGTGTTTTGTCACAGTTTTGACTTTCCTAATGGGTAGAATGAGAATAATTTTTGACTCGATCGGGCGTGTTGAGCCCTAGCTAGTTCCTCAACTTACACTGTAGGCTAAAGCTTTCACGATTTCGATTGCTCGAATTTTAATAGGTGAAGAACAGAAGTGATAGAGTTAAATTAAGTTTATGTTGCTGAACAAAAACTTATATGAGTAACTTGTGGCTTTTTTCTCATAGCTCCTAATCCGCCTAATCATACGTGCTCAATTCAGTTCAACTAAGTCAATCGATGTTTTTAGAAAAAGCTTCAAATTTGTACCCTGATTCTTTAAAACGAGGTTTTTTCTGTTCTTAATTAATTCGAATGTAAATGCCAAAGAAGCATAATAAGTATGCATGCAAAAATGCATGAATATTGAAATTTTGCCAAATGGATGCTTACATTTGATTATATGGAGCAAAGTAAAAGGATGTGTCGTGATATTCCCACTCCGTTAAACAACCGAGGTGGGGGTTCAAACTAAGACATCTTTTACTTCTAGGGATTTGGTGTGTTGTGATATCTCACCAGGAAGCGAGGTCTAGGTGAGGGTTCAAACTAAGACACTTATCCTTAGCCATATTAGGAAGAAGGTGTTGTTTGTGATTTCCCAATACGCTAGCAACGGGGTGGGTTTTCAAACTAAGAACATCGGTGTTGGTTGTGATATCCTATAGGGAGCGAGGCCTAGGTGGTGTCAAACTATGCAAAGGCATTCCTAGCTTTAAGAAACTTACTGATTATAATGATGAAGATGTTAGCAAAAAAGTTTACAGTTCATATCTAGTTCTTTTAAAATCAAGTACAAGGTCCTAATAAGTTGTTGCTTTGAGTCAAGATCATTTTGATTCACGACTTATGAAAATAAGTTGATCTATGGTTGAGTTGAACGATGTACAAACATTTAAAATCATATACCTCAATGTTGGGAGTAAAAGTTCACAAGTATAAGTATGAGTGATTAAGCATTTAGACTTATATTGACAAATGATCTTGTTTAATTGCTTGGTTTGGAACTAGTGAAAAATCGGGGACGATGAATTTATCCGACAGGACATCCATAGATTATTCTATGGTCGTTTCTCATTCTATGATCCCAGTGTAAATAAAGGAAGTCAAACAGGTAGTCGAGAAAAGAAAAAGAAAAATCCAAAAATATTAGGGATAGTTAGTGTACAAATAAAAAATGGTGAAAACGGGACTTGTCGAAGCTTTTGATTCTTTAGTTTCCCTTGACGAACACCTTGCTACTTTTCATAGTTATAGTCAGAGGGGATTTAAGATTCTTAGTTTTCGTAAATGCTTTACTTCCATAGTATTGCGTGTGATCGGCAATACCTTAGTATGGGGGATTTTGGTATGTGCTTAATTACACATACCTTTTACCTTTAAAAACGAGCTAAAATAACCAAAAACGGACTTAAAATGCCAAATATACGCTTGTTTTGCTAATTGTGTTGTGCAGGAACGGATAACTAAGAAAAGGACGAAAAACAAAGCCAAAACGACAAAACCGGACTCGGAATGGAAAAGACTGTGAAAGACAAAGCCAAATCAAAGCGAAAAGTCAATCCAAGTCAAAAAGTCAACGGAAAAGTCAACTGCGTCAACGGTCCAAGTCAACCCCGAAGCCAAAAAGTCAACAAACCAAGAAATATAAGTTTAAGGGTTGAAATTGCCAAACCCTTAAACTTATATTTATAAGTGAAAAGAGAAGAAAAAGAAGACAAGGGCTGTTTGTGATAAATACTCAAAGTAACAAGTGGGGGGGGGGGGGGGCAGAATTGCCAAGCCCCCATACTTGTATACACAAAGGGACGAGTTTTGCAACTACTTATATAACTCTTGGGGACTTGTTTTGCCAAGTCCCCAAAAGTTATATAACCACAGGGACGAGATGTGCAAATGAACAAGTAACCTAGAGGGACCATTTTTGCCAAACTCTCAAACACACACTCTGTTACAAACCCAACTTCTTTTCCCGCTCGTTATTCCCCCAAACAACTCACGGGTTTTTAACACCGTTTTACCCTGTAAACCTACACCCCCACCATGGAATTCATTTCCCCTCCTCCACTAACTTTCCAGCTGTGAGATTGCAAAGTTGGCATCCCAAACCTCCCATGACTTTAATTCGACGACCATGATGATTTTTAAAGGATTGAAGGGCCAAGATTAGAGGTTTGAACACTCTCACAAAACAAACACATCTCTGTTTGTGTGTCTACAAACAAGCACAACAAGAAGAAAGAGAAAAGGAAGACCTAGTTGTATATTTTCGGCTTAAAAGGCCTGGTAAGCCATTGTGGCAAATATATTAAGTTATTTTCAGTTTTTAATTAAGTTTCTATGTCGTTTTTATTGTAGTTTAAAGTATTTTTAAGTTAATTTCTCTTATGCAATTGTAATTCTCAGTTTTAATGAAAAATTAAGCTACTTTTACTCAATAAGCTCTCAATAAGCTCTTTGGAGATTTATTCTTGTCAATTGCTTAATTTAAGTTTTAAAATTGTTATAAGCCTTTTTCATACTTTTTAATATTGAACTCAGTTCATAAAAGTCCAAGTGAGTGCATTTTGGAAGCTATTTGAAGTAATAAGCTCCCAAGAGCTGCTGAGATTTTAAGCTCAGGTTTTCAGAGGCTACGGAAGCCATTAGGGAACAGGAGTTTTTTGGCCACTCACTCAAAAGAGTGGCCTTGGTTCTGAGACAACAAAATCCAAGGTTTCAATTCTCAATTTCCAATTAGCTTAATTTTTAGCTTTAGACACTAGCTTATTTGCTTTCAATATTTGTAAACACATTAGTTTAGAATTGTTATTTGGCTGTTTTAAGTTTTTATTGCATATTTTGTGCTATGTTAGCTTATCTCTCAATTCTGTCATATTTAGTGTAATAAGCTAGCTGAGAAACTAGCTTATTTTTCTTAATAAGCTAGGATTTTTAGTTTTAAAATAGTTTAAATAGGTCAAAATAAGTAGAAGTAGATAAAAGGTTTTCAAAGTTTTAGCTTAAAAATGGATTTTAAACCCACTTTGGTTTGACAGTTTTTAAGTAAAGGGGTGTTTGGGATAACCTTAAAACGGGTCAAAAAGGGTGTTTGCATGGGTTAAGGTATTTGGGTTAACTTTAGCTTAAGTTTTTAAGCAATTTTAAGCTGTTTTTAGAAAGTTTTTAGTTTTAAAATAGTTTTCTAAAGTTTTTAAAACTATGTTCATCACTGTGAGGTTTTTAAGATCCCACAAGTGCTTATTTGGTTAAGCACTTTGGGCGTTACTTAAAAAACTTCCAGTTCTTGAACATATGGGTTTAAAAACCTTTAGAAAATCTTATTTTTTAAACTAAAAACTTTCTTAAACCAGCTTTAAAATAGCTTAAAAATTAAGCTATAAGTTATAACCCAATACTCTAACCATGCTAACTACTCTTTTTTGACCCGTTTTAAGGTTCTTTCCCATAACACCCCTTTACTTAAAAACTGTCCAAACCATAAGTGGTTTAAAATCCATTTTAAGACTAAAACTTTTGAAATCCTTTTATTACTTCTACTTATTTTGACTATTTAAACTATTTTAAAACTAATAATCCTAGATTATTAAGATAAAATAAGCTAGTTTTCTCAGCTAGCTTATTTCACTAAATATGACAGATTTGAGAGTAAGCAAACATAGCACAAAATATGCAATAAAAACTTTAAAGGCAGCCAACATAACATTTCTAAACTAATTTGTGTTTTACAAATTTGAAAGCAAATCAGCTGTGTTAAAGATAAAAATTTAAGCTATATTGGAATATTGAGGAATTGAAACCTTGGGATTTTGTTGTCTCAGACCATAGGCCCCACTCTTTCTGTTTGAGTGGCCTAAAAACACTGTCCTAATGGCTTCATAGCCTCTAAACATGAGCTTAAAGCTACACTAAGGCTCTTGGGAGGCCTTTATCTACTCTCTAAATTGCTTCCATAAATTGCATTCACATTGGACTTTATGAACTGAGTTCAATATTAAATTTAGTATATGAAAGAGGCTTATATCTTGTTTTAAATTAATTAGTGCTTATTGACATGAATAAGCTTCAAAAAGGGTTCATTGAGAGCTTATTGAGTTAATAGTCTAGCTTTATTATTCAATTTAAAACTGAGAATTACAATTGCATAAGAGATAAGTAGCTTATATTTTCATTTAAACATAAAATATTAAATACGTACATAATATAAACTTTATTTTAATAATATGAATATAAAACTTAATATTTTGCAACAATGGCTTACAATGCTTTTTATAGCCGAAATTATACAACCTAGGTCTTCCTTTTCTCTTTATTCTTGTTGTGCTTGTTTGTAGACACACAAACAGGGATGTGTTTGTTTTGTGAGTGGTTTAAACCTCTAATCTTGGCCCTTCAATCCTTTAAAAATCATCATGGTCGTCATGATTAGTCTTGGGATAGTGTGGGATTGCAACTTGGCATCTCACAGCTGGGAAAGTTAGTGGAAGGAGGCGGGGAAGGGATATATGATATCATGTGTGGAGGTTGAAGGTTTACAGGTTTTTTTTTGTTTAAAACGGGCGTTAAACAAACCCGCTGAGTTGTTTGGGAGGGAAAAAACGATGCGGGCAGGAAAAGTTGTAGGGTTTGTAACAGAGTGTGTGTTTGAGAGTTTGGCAAAAATGGTCCCTCTAGGTTACTTGTTCATTTGCACATCTCGTCCCTGTGGTTATATAACTTTTGGGGACTTGGCAAAACAAGTCCCCAAGAGTTATATAAGTAGTTGCAAAAACTCGTCAATTTGTGTATACAAGTTTGGGGCTTGGCAATTCTGCCCCCCACCCCCATCAACTCTGTTACTTTGAGAATTATCTCACAAACAGCCCTTGTCTTCTTTTTTCTTCTCTTTTACTTATAATAATATAAGTTTAAGGCGTTTTTTCGGCCAATTTCTCAACCCTGTAACTTATATTTCTTGGTTTGTTGACTTTTTTGCTTGGGTTGACTTGGACTTTGACCGTTGACTTTTCTGTTGACTTTTGTACTGATTGACTTTTCGGCTTTGATTTGGCTTTGTCTTTCACTGTCTTTCTTCCATTCCGGTCCGGTTTTTGTCATTTTGGCTTTGTTTTTCGTCCTTTTATTAGGATCCGTTCTGCACACCACAATTAGCTAAAACAAGGCCGTGTATTTCGGCATTTTAAGTCCGTTTTTGGTGATGTTAGTAGTCGTTTTTAAATGGTAAACAGGTATGTGTATTTAAGCAATACAAAATCCCCATACTAAGGTATTGCCGTGTCCTCACGCTATGCTATGAAGTAAGCATTTACGAAAATGAGAATCTTAATCCCACTCGACTAATAAACTTTGAAAATAAGTCAGGCACAGGAGTTTTGTTCGTCAAGGGAAACTAAAGAATCAAAAGCTTCGACAAGTCCCTGCTTTTCACCATTTTTTTTTGTATCACTAATATCCATAATATTTTGGTTTTTTCTTTTTCTTTCTCCGACTACATGTTTTGACTTCCTTTATTTACACTTGGGATCATTGCATGAGAATATGACATTTGAATATATATCTGATGGATGTCCTGTCGGATAAATTCATCGTCCCCGATTTTTCACTAGTTCCAAACCAAGCAATTAAACAAGATCATTTGTCAATATAAGTCTAAATGCTAAGCACTCATACTTATGACTTGTGAACTTTTAACTCCCAACATGAGTATATGATTTAAATGTGTGTACTCGTTTCAACTCAACCATAGATCAACTTATTTTCATAGTCGTGATTCAAAATGAATCATGACTCAAAGCAACAACTTATTAGGACCTTGTAACTTGATTTTAAGTTTAAAAGAACGAGATTTGAAATGTTAGAACTTTTTTGCAACATCTTCATCATTTTAATCATAAGTTCTTAAGCTAGGAATGCGTTTGCGTAGTTTGAACACCATACCTGGCCGCGCTCCACTAGTAGGATATCACATCAACGACCGATGTTCTTAGTTTGAAAAACTCCCACCAGTTGCGAGCGTAGTGGGATTCACACAACACTTGTTCTAATATGGCATAAGGATAAGTGTCTTAATTTGAACCCTCACCTAAGACCTGCCTTCCTGGTGAGATATCAAAAACACCAAATCCTTAGAAGTAAAAGATGTCTTAGTTTGAACCCCCACCTCGTGGGTTAACGGGCAGTGGGATATCACGGACACATCTTCTTACTTGCTCAATATAATCAAATGTTATGCTTCATTGGCAATATTTCAATATTCATGCATTTTTCATGCATACTTCATTTATGCTTCTTGGCTTTTTAACTTTCGGAATTATTAAGAACAGAAAATCTGCTTTAAAGAATCAGGGTACAAATTTGAAGCTTTTTCTAAAAACATCGAAATTGACTTTGTTGACTGGCTCATTGAGCACGTTATGATTAGGCGGAAATTAAGAGCTAATGGCGAGTATAAAACGCAACAGATACCTCATATAAGTTTTTGTTCAGCACATAAACTTATATTTAACTCTATCATCTTCTTGTTCTTCACCTTATTGAAAATTGGAAGCAATCGAATTCCGTAAAGCTTTTGGGCCTCACCAGTGGTAAGTTGAGGAATAGCTAGGGCCTCAACTCAGCACCGATCGAGTCAAAAATTATTCTCATTTACCCATTGGGACGTCAAAAACTGTGACAATTACACTTGCTTTTATTTTTGAAAAATTTTTAAATGTTTTTCATTTTTTTTCTGGTATTTTTGCTAAAATTTGGTGGTTGGTAAAAAACGGGGGGATGACGTGTTAAACGATTGCAGGCACAAAAATCAAATCGAACGATTTCCCCCCCATACTAGACTATCATCGTCCTCGATGTTTCAAGGGGTTACTACGTAAACTATAAGGCCGTTTTTATGAAAGTGTGCCAAAAGATGAAAACGTTAGTCGATTTAGTCTTGATTATTGGATTCCCCAAAATGAAGCTGAGGATGTGAAACTATTGTAGAATACTTGCATGCCGAGATCTTCACATCGGGAAAATTCCTGGACATACATACAATAGCACACAAAACATGGACAAATCGGGTAATGGAAAATGAAAGCCTTCTCACACAAAAACCACTTATTTTATTACATCTACGGATTGCATGGGGGTTGCTCCACAAGCGCTTGTTCTCGGGTCCCGACGCTTGGACCAGGTACCACGAATATATTGGTCCATGGGGAACGTCTGGAGATCTGGGACAACCTTGGTTGGTATGTCCCCTCCAAAGTAATGTTTTAAACCACGATTTGACACCTCAACTTGCCCACTTGTTTGTGGGTGATATGCGGTTGAGAGACGAATGAGGACTACGTACTTAAAGCATGACCTTTGTAAATTGGCTCATTGCAAAAGTGAGTTCCGCGTTCAACTTATGATTAGCTCGGGGTGCACAAAATCGAGAGTAAGAGAGTTTTTAAAATTTTGCAAACAACTCGGGCATCATTGGTGGTGTGAGCGCTTTTGCGTCAAACACATTTAGACAAGTAGTTCAACAGCCACGAGCTATGTACTTGTTCCTCTTAAGACGGTACTGGTCCCATAAAATCAATGACCCAGATTGTCAAAGATTTCGCAAACTTGGATGGTAGTTTGTGCATCTCATCAGTTGCGTAATTTTTCCTTGACCGTTGACAAATGTCACAACGGGCTAACAAAGTAATGGGAATACTTCGTAGATGGTGGGCAATAGAATCCTGAATCGGAGAGATTTTTCTTGCTTGTGTAATTGGAACCATAGTGTCACCCGTAGGTCCCTGTGTGGCATGCTTTGAGAATGTCTAAAGCTTCCTTGCCCAGAAACACAACGTCTATAACTCTGATCAAGCACAGATCTTAATCAGGAATGGGATCATCCCAGAAACATAATGATTCACATCCTTGTAGAATTTATTTTTTTGTTGGGGATGTCATTCCTGATAACGAATTTTTCCCGCTATGATAGTTTGAAAAATCGGCAAAAAATGGTGGTACTTGATATTGAAGAGCATCGGAACAAGAGTTTCGGGAGGAAATGCTTCATTGATTTCTTTGTCTCCCCTCGAGTTTGTCGTGATGCGGATTTTCAAGTCTAGGACAGATGTTCCGTGGCGCGGAGATTCTCAGCTCCTTTTTTGTCTCAAATTTCAATATCAATTCTTGGAGCATTAAGTATCCACCGGCATGTGTCTTGCCTTAGCATCCTTTTTGGCAAAGTGGAATTGTTCGGAAGATATGGTCAGTAATACACTATGCTTTTGGACTAACAAGATAATGAACCGAAATTTCTCAAAGGCTATACACTACTGCAAGTTAATTCCTTTTTTCATGTAAGTAGTGTAGGAGTTTGAGCCTCCTTCATAGTATTGCTAGATAGGTGTATAGGTTGGGAAGTGCTTGTTTTTCTTTGCCCGGGGCTGCCCCAAATGCTGAAGTCGCTAGCCATCGCACATCAGTTTCAAAAGCAAGTCCCGTCGGGAGCAATTTAGATCGGTGAGCCTCGTACAGTTTTCTTTTGAGTGTAATTAAAGGAATCGATACACTCATTCAGAACAAGGAAAAAGGGAGTCTCTTTTTCAAGCACAATGAAAGTCCATAGGGACCGGGCCCAATTTTCGGGGGAGGGGGGGGGGGGGGGGGGGAAATAATATGTACCTAAATGATTCGTCAGGTAAAAAACCCGGCTGGTGCCAAGGAAACTAAGGACACCCTTTGACAGAAGTCGGAGAGGTGTTTAGCTAATTACTTCGACTTAGCTCTCTCAACCTCAAGTCCCGTCTTCTTAGAAATTTTATGTCGAGAACAATGCCCTACCTTTACCATAAATTGGCTCTATTTCCCAGTTTCATACGATTAAAATTGGTGTCTTCACACCGCTTCAACATCTTTTCTAAATGGGTTAGGCACGTGGAGAAAGAGTCCCCAAAGACCGAAAAGTCATCCATAAATACTTCCATCGTTTTTTCAATCATATCGTGGAAGATTGCCATCATACATCTTTGGAACGTGCCCGGAGCATTGCATAGCCCAAAAGGCATGCGACGATAGGCAAAAGTTCCGTATGGGCATGTGAATGTTGTCTTTTCTTGATCTTTTGGGTCAATTGGGATCTGAAAGTAACCCGAGAAGCCATCGAGGAAACAGTAGTATTCGTTTCCTGCTAGTCTTTCGAGCATTTGGTCCATGAAAGGCAATGGGAAGTGGTCTTTTCGGGTGGCTTCATTAAGTTTTCTGTAATCAATACATACTCGCCATCCCTGTGAACCAATCTGAGTAGGAAATAAGTTCATTCTCTCATTTGTTTGGGGGTATGTCAGTCATACCTCCTTTATCTTAGGTTAACAGTGTACCGGGCTCACCCTGGGGCTGTCAGAGATGGGGAAAATCAATCTGCGGTCAAGGAGTTTTTCAACCTACTTATTGATAACATCGTGGTTTTTGGGTTTTTACCCTTCTATGACTTTGCCACAGATGGTTCATAGTCTCTTCTTTAGAACTTTGTGAGTACAAAATTTGGGCTAACACCTTTATATCGGAGAGTTTCCAAGCGATGGCTCGCTTGTGGGACTTAAGAACCTTGAGAAGAGCTGCCTTTTCCTCATCTTTTAAGTCTTTAGCAATTATGACAGGCAACTTGTCGTCACCTTCTAAAAATGCGTATTCAAGATGGGGTGGCAGTTCCTTGAGTTCAACCTCGGGAGGTTCATCAACGGAAGATTCAACGGTTTTAGCTTCACAGAGTTTGAGTTCTTTCCTACTCCAGCATATATTGTTCTATGGATTGGGGAGGGGGGGGTGGTTCACTATTCAAAATTTGACTTAGAATGCAGGATGTCCCCTCAAGATCTGATAAGTTGGATCAACTTCAGCTGAAGCTTGGGATCCATCTTTTAGAGCATGAAACGAATCTGCTTCTTCCATTTAAGAGATAAATCATGTTCCCGAAAGGAGTAGATTTGGAGAATCAGTAGAAAACAATAGGTCAATATATGGAGTGGGATTGCCACTCGCGATCACGTTTGAAAATCTAGGGACACTCTTGAGAATACCTCATCACAAAGCAATATCGATGGACGTCGATTTTGTTTTGACGTTCATTTGGTTGTATAAGCTGTGTATTTTGAAGTTGGTCCAGGTTGTATGTGTGGGCCTCACTTGCAAACACGAAGGGTAATCTCACCTTTATAAACGTTCTTCAAAAAGCCTCATATGACTTGTTTTTTAAGAAACATCGCCTAGAGGAATTAAGGGGACTCGGGGGGTCTAGGTTCAAATCAAACAAACTACGAAGTCAGCTGGAAATTGGATTTTACACATTTACAAAGACATCTTCAGCGAATACCGATCGGTCAGTGATTTGTACGATCTGCAAAGCTCTCTAGCGTCACTGCAAGTCGGTGTCAATTCAGGAAGAGATAGAACTTTTCCCTACAGAATAAGGCATGGAATTAATGCTCGCCACCAAGATCGGCTAATAGCGTTGCATGTTAGTAATCCCGGTAAATTCACATGGAACAGAAATCGGCCAGGGTCTCCAAGTTTCTTTTGTAACTTGTGAGGATGAACTCAGTCTGAAAAATTCATCATTTCAATGGAAGTTCTTGCCAATTCGCTTAATTTTTCTTTGTTTCCAATCAACGCGGTTTTTAAAGTCGGAAGCAAATTTTAGGCATGAGCATCAAGGCATCGGTAAAGCTAATCTCGGAAACTTAAATCTCTAAAGAATTTTCATAAAATTTCTCGATTTGATCGTGCTTTTTCCTTGCGCCTTTCAATTCATTTTCTTCGTGATGGAAATGGAATCGATGCTTTTAGGAACTGAGTAACCGTAAACAACTGGAGACAAACATTAGGGCTCAGGATTTGGTTTAAGAGTTGAATATTGAACAAAAGGCGGTTGGACGTTTTTCGGTGCTTCCGTTATCAGCAGAATTGCATCGTGTCCTTTGTGCACCTGGTTGTCATGATTAATTGCTTTTTGGTCCATTTGATGGTATCCACCACTTTCGGGTAGTGTTACCTTTTAAATCTTCCTTTGGGTGGTAACAGTGGTTACCAGGGAAGAGTTCAAGAACCGGATAGAGTAAAGGGGGAAGTCTGTCTTAGCAGTAGTTATCAAATTTTGAAAAGCTTGTCAGTTAAATTTGACATTTGGGGATTTGCAGGTTCTTTGACCACTTTGGTTTGGCTTGTTTCTCAACACTGCATCATTGCGCTGTGACTTATCTTTCAATATATGTTTTGTCAACCGTGTGTCAGCAGGAAGGTCCTTGATTGAGATATGGTTGATGTGCTACTGGTGATTAACCGTCGGAATGGTCGAATAAATCTGACCTTGGTTGAAATTGTTTCCTCTGTTTTGATTGAAGTTTTTTCCTCGATTGAAATTGTTTTGGTTGTTTGCATGAGGATTCTGAACGGGAGTGGAATACCATGGAGGTCGAATTTGATTTGAGGGCCATCGGGAGGTCGGGTTTATAAACCAGAAATTAGTTGGTTGAAATAGGCCGCCAGCGGCCTGGAGTCATAGTCTTGGATATTATCATTTGGTACAATGTTGTTTAGTGGTGGACAGTTTTGATAAAGAATGACCTCCCCCACAAGTTAAACAAACTTTGTTCAACCGCTTTCTACGGGGGCGGGAAGCTGGGGTTTGGTTCTTTCTATCTGAGAATTAAATGCGCCGAACCATGTCTTTGAGTTCTAGCAAATCAGATGAGACTGCTTGGGTGGATAGAGCTTGTATCATTTTTAGCTACAACAGCCTTTGTTCCTTGGAATGAAGTACTTTAGACTTTGATCTCGATGTTTTTAAAAACATTCTCGAGGCATTTTATAAGAAGTTACACGGCAGCTGGTTCAATGAATCTTGATCATTTGATGTTAAGGGCATTATAGAATGTATCGATGTTGATGCAATTCTGAAAAAACCCATGATGACGGGCATCCCCTAAAAGATCATTGAAACGATCCCAAGCCTCATAAAACGTCTCATCAAATTTTTGCTGAAATCTCGTGATTTCATTTCTGAGATTTGTCGTTTTAGAGGGATGGACAGATTTGTTAATAGATTCGAAACAAGATCACCCATGTTTCAATCGAACAGGGGGTTCTTTTTATAGCCAAATAAGGGGCTGCCCATTTCGAGAGAAAACGCGGAAAAGTCTTAAGCTTAAAAGACGTTATTTGGTACTTTCGGAATCTTTCATAGTTAGAAGTGATCTTGTGAATTAGGATTTGTGAGAATGTGGGTCTTCTTTATTCATTGCCAAAAAAAAATTGCTTGTTTTGTGACCAAGATTCAGAAGACATGCTTGATCTCAGAGTTATTCGCGCGTGATTTCAGGAATTAACTATCGGCATCCTCGTATACCTCGGTTGGGTGCTTCGAGCAATTGCGCCATAGTACGATTATCAGCCATCGTAATATGGGAGGATTATCAGGTTTCTCAAGATTAGATGATCAATCAGAAGTTGTCGAATCGTGTGGTTGTCGACTGTATACGGGCTTGACAAACGATAATCGAATGACGTCATAAGAATTAAACATGAAGATGGATAAGAAAAGAATTAAATGATACGAAGAAAAAGAAGATTATTTTTGGGTTTTCCATTAATTCACAATTTATTTTAACGGACAAAATGATAAGACAACTTAAACCTGATAATCTACTTACTTCACGGTAACTCTCAAAAAGATAAACGCACAGGTGAGCGGAGGAGTAGGAATAGCGCGAAGCTTATTTCTCCTTTCGGGTCGTAGTTCCTAGGAACAACCCTCCTTATACCCACTTTATAGTTTGTTCAACTTTCCGAGGTGAGCCGTACGTCGTAAGAGACACAAAAGGCAAGTTTTTAAATCTTTTGTTCGAATTGGGAACCAACAAGTTCACCGGAACTTATTATGATAATACCTCAGTTGAGAATATTATATTTTGGCATTTTACCAATTTGTGAATTTTATTTTATTTTTTTATGGACAATGTTTTTATGTTTTTGGTTTTTCTTTGGTTTTTATCTGATAATTATACTAAAAGAAATGAAAAATATTTTTGTACTTTTTTTTTTTTTTTTATATTTTTATAATAAAAGAAAATATTCACAGTTTAAAACACAATTGATCAAACGTAACGATAAACGGCTTTACAGCCTCCCCGGCAACGGCGCCAAAAATTGATCGTGCCGGATTCACACCGTAAATATATATAATATATAATAAAATATAAAATATATAAAGAAGTGTAAAAACCAACAATCAATGATACCGAGAAGTAGTATAGAGCTTTCCCGGGTCGTAAATCCCCAACGAGGCTGGAATGGTAAATCGATACGATCGAAGATTTGAGTTTGAAGGAAGGAATGAGTTTGGGAAGTTGAAAAAGTCAAATTAAACAATAACGGACTAAAACGTTTAAGAAAAACCTAGAAATTACGAAATTAAACTAGAAAACGAGAGCCCGAATCCCGAACAAAAAGGGGGAAAACCTAAAATCTTTAAAAATAACCCTACGGAAAATTTTTCACTTCTAAACTACTCTACGGGTCAAATAACGAAGAATGAAAAAGACTAGACCGAAAACGGAGTTCGTTTGACCCAAAAACGAGTCAAAACAAAAACCCGTACCCGGACCCGTTCTTAAAAAGATGAAAAGTTATAAAAATGACCCTACGAAAAATTTTATATTTTTCCTACAAACTAGATGACAAAAGAAAATTTTATAAAAAAGCAAAATATTTTTTTGATAATTTTTGTATTTATTATGAATTAAATAAACTTTTAACTAAATTAAATTATAAAAAATATTAAACGATTACAAAAAATTCTGAAATTTTTTCTAAAAATACTAGGCTTTATAAGAGTCCTACGAAAAATAACAAACACCACACAGCTTATGTAATAAGCCCGAAAATAAGCTTGACAGCTTATTAAGCTTAAAAGCCTAAAATGTGTATAAATACCAAGTGCCCTTGAGTCTATAACGAAAAAGACCCAAGGGCGCAGTGGTAGAGTGTGTGTGAGTTAAAGGGGATGTATTGCTTGGTCCCGGGTTCGAGTCTTGCTCACCCGGACCAAGTATCTTCCCCTTTTATTTTATTTTTTAAAACTCTAGGGTAGAAATTGTAAGAAATGAAACTAAAAGGTAGGCGGGCAAAATATCTAGAATTTACACTACAAGGTAAACGGGTAACCCTACACTATGAAAAAGTGACAAAACAGACCCTACGCTTGTGGCTTATTTTTGCTTATTGAAAAAGTGAAAATGAGCTTAAACTCAAAACATGAAAGTTGTTAAAGAGCTTATTCTTAACAACTTTAATGAAAGCAACTAGAACTTTTATCCAAAGAATAAGCTTAAAAATAAGCTTAATTTTGACAGAAAGCTTAAGAAGCTTTAAAGCTAAAAAATGTTAAGTCTTTTTGGGCTTGGGGTCGAATTAAGCTAAGATAAGGAACTAGATAAGCTAAAAGGGTAAACTTAACCTAAATAAGCTACAAAAAGTGAAAAGCTTAAACTAAATAAGCTGGGACAAAAGCTTAATGACAGAAATGCTTAAAACAAGCTTAAAAGGGCAAAATTGCTTAAGACTTGAACAAATAAGCTAAAGAATTGTTTAAGTTAAGCTAAGGTTTAAATTAAGCAAAAGGGAATTAAGCTAACTTAAATAAGCTAAAAGGGAAGGAAAAGCTAAACTAATAAGCTGTGGGGAGCTTATTATGCCAGAAAAGCTTAAATAGAGCTTAAAGAAGCTAAAAATGCTTAAAGCTAGGACAAATAAGCTAGAGAAAGGAAATAAGCAAACTAAACTATCTAACCTAACCTAAAAACTCTTGGGAAACAGTTGGGGCTTATGGGATAAGCTGAATAAGCCAAAGTCAAAAAATAAGCAATCCTTCAGCCTAAGGGGTTCAAGAACAGCCAAAGGGCATGTTTGGACTTGAAAATAAGCACACAAATGAGGCTTTTAAGAGCTGAAACTGAAGAGGCTTATAGAAGAGCCTATAAGCTCTTAAAATAAGCCAAAAACTTGGGCTTAATTGCTCTTAGTGGCTGAGAAAGATGAGCTTAAAGTTCCCCCTTTGCACCAGGGGAGCTTTAAGGCAAAGCTCAAGGGCTTATTTGACAGCTTATTTTAAGCTGTCAAATAAGCTCTAAAATCACAAATAAGCTCAAACAGATTGAGTGCTATAGCCAAGGGGCTTGTGCACCAATTTTGAGCTTTTGAAAATTAATTTTACTTGCTTATTTTTGTGAATGAAAAAGGGCTTTTGGTTTTTTACAAACTGTGACAGAAAAAAGGCTTGGTGGTTTTGACTTATAAAGTCAAAAGAACAAAGGCTCTTGACAGCCCTTTTTGGACACTAAAGACACACCTTTTTGAATGCTTAAACTCAAACCACAAGTGCTTAATCAAATAAGCACTTGTGGGTTACTAAAAAATTCACAGTTTTGAACATGGTTTTAAAAAAACTTAGAAAACTATTTTACAACTAAAAACTTTCTAAAAACAGCTTGAAATTGCTTAAAAACTTAAACTAAAGTTAACCCAAATACCTTAACCCATGCCAAAACCTGTTTTGACCCGTTTTAAGGTTATCCCAAACACCCCTTTATCTCAAAACTGTCAAACCAAAGGGGGTTTAAAACCTATTTTTAAACTAAAACTTTGAAAACTTTTTATCCACTTCTACTTATTTTGACTTATTTGAACTATTTTAAAACTAAAAGTCCTAGCTTATTTGGAAAAATAAGCTAGTTTCTCTACTAGCTTAAGTGACAGTTTTGAAAGATAAGGTGGGATTACACAAATTTACTTAATGAAAACTTAAAACAACTAGAGAACAAGTCTAGGAAATATGTTTGCAAGTAATTTGAAAGTAAATAAGCTAATATTTTAAGCTAAAGATGAGCTAATATGAAGATTTAAGAAATGAAACCTTGGTGTTTTTGTTGTCTCAGGACCAAGGCCACTCTTTCTGAGTGAGTGGCCTAAAAACCCTGTCCTAATGGCTCCCAAAGCCTCTAAACCTGAGTCAAAAGCTCAATAAGCTAAAATTAGCTTATTTCTTCAATAGCTTCCAAAATCAAAATCAAATGAACATTTATGAACTAAAATCACATGAGAACAGTATTTGAGAGCTTTTAATAGGTATTAAACTGAATTTGAGCTTATTAACAAGAATAAGCTCAAATTAGCTTATTGAGAGCTTATGAAGTAAAAACGGCTTAAATTTTCATTAAAACTGAAAATTACAAATGCATAAGAGAGGTTAACTTGAAAACACTTTAAACTACAATAAAAACTTAATTAAAAACTGAATTAAAACTTAATAAAACTCAATATCCTTGCCACAATGGCTTACAAGGCTTTTATAGCCGAAATTCTACAACTAGGTCTTCCTTTTCTCTTTCTTCTTGTTGTGTTTGTTTGTAGACACACAAACACAGGTGTGTTTGTTTTGTGAGAGTGTTAAACCTTTAATCTTGGCCCTTCAATCTTCAAAATTCAATCTAAGCCGTCGAACTAGGTCTTGGGGGGTGTGGGATTGCCAACTTGGCACATATGTAGCTGGGAAAGGTAGTGGAGGAGGGGGAAAATGAATATCCATGGTGGGGGTGAAGGTTCATGGGGTAAAAACGGGTAAAACAACCCGTGAGTTGTTTGGGAGGGAAAAAACGAGCGGGAAAAGAAGTTTGAGGTGTAACAGAGTGAAAGTTTCATCACTTACTTTGACCTTGACCAGTGACTTTTCTGTACTTTTTGACTTGGATTGACTTTCCGGCTTCGATTTGGCTTTGTCTTTCACAGTCTTTTCCATTCCGAGTCCGGTTTTGTCGTTTTGGCTTTGTTTTTCGTCCTTTTCTTAGTTATCCGTTCCTGCACAACACAATTAGCAAAACAAGCATATATTTGGCATTTTAAGTCCGTTTTTGGTTATTTTAGCTCGTTTTTAAAGGTAAAAGGTATGTGTATTTAAGCACATACCAAAATCCCCCATACTAAGGTATTGCCGTGTCCTCACGCAATGTTATGAAGTAAACATTTACGAAAACTAAGAATCTCAATCTCCCTCGACTAATAACTTTGAAAAGTAGCAAAGTGTTCGTCAAGGGAAACTAAAGAATCAAAAGCTTCGACAAGTCCCGTTTTCACCATTTTTTATTCATACACTAACTATCCCTAATATTTTTGGATTTTTCTTTTTCTTTTCTCGACTTCCTGTTTGACTTCCTTTATTTTATCAACATTGGGATCATAGAATGAGAAACGACCATAGAATATTCTACGGATGTCCTGACGGATAAATTCATCGTCCCCGATTTTTCACTAGATCCAAACCAAGCAATTAAACAAGATCATTTGTTAATATAAGTCTAACTGCGGAGCACTCATACTTATGACTTGTGAACTTTTAACTCCCAACATGAATATATGATTTAAATGTGTGTACTCATTTCAACTCAACCATAGATCAACTTATTTTCATAGTCGTGATTCAAGATGAATCATGACTCAAAGCAACAACTTGTTAGGACCTTGTAACTTGATTTTAAAGAACGAGATTTTAACTGTAGAACTTTTTGCAACATCTTCATCATTATAATCATAAGTTCTTAAGGCTAGTAATATGCGTTGTCATAGTTTTGAACACCTACCTAGGCCTCGCTCCCTAGTAGGATATCACAACCAACGACCGATGTTCTTAGTTTGAAAACCCACCCCGTTGCTAGCGTAGTGGGAAATCACAACAACACCTTCTTCCTAATATGGCTAAGGATAAGTGTCTTAGTTTGAACCCTCACCTAGACCTCGCTTCCTGGTGAGATATCACAACACACCAAATCCCTAGAAGTAAAGATGTCTTAGTTTGAACCCCCACCTCGTGGTTAGCGGAGTGGATTATCACAACACATCTTTTACTTGCTCCCATATAATCAAAGGTATGCTTCATTGCATAATTTCATATTTCATAAGCATTTTTGCATTCATCTTCATTCATTCTTCTTTGGCATTTTTTAACTTTCGAAATTACTAAGAACAGAAAAAATCTCTCTTTAAAGAATCATTACAAATTTGAAGTTTTTTTCTAAAAACATGCTGATTGAACTTAGTTGAAACTGAATTGACACGGTATGATTAGTGGATTTAGTAACTAATGGGAGAAAAAATCCACAAGTTACTCATATAATTTTAGAAGAATCTTTCTCACACATAAACTTATATTTAACTCTATCACTTCTTGTTCTTCTCCTTATAAAATTCGAAGCAATCAATTTCGTGAAAGCTTAGCCACAAGCGTAATGTTGGAACTAGCTAGGGCTCAAAAACGCCCCATCGAGTCAAAAATTTATTCTCATTCTACCCATTTAGAAAGTCAACTGTGACAAAACACTTATTTTATTTTTGAAAATTTTTAAAAAATTTCAAATTTTTTTTTTAAGTATTTTTTTAGGCAAAAATTTGGGGGGTAAAAACGGATTAACGTGATAACGACGACGCAGCAAACATCAAATCGAAATGTGATACCCCCCCCAATACTAGAACTAAACATCGTCCTCAAATGTTTTATCAAAGGATCCTACGTAATTCTAAGGCGTTTATAATGTGAGGGCCAAAAGATAAAATGTTAGTCCGATTAATTTGGATACATGGATTCCCAAACAGAAGCTGAGGATGTTGAAACTCTTGTGGATTACTGGAACAACACGAGAGTCTCACAACCGGGAAATCCTGGGACATAACAAACACAAAGCACACAAAACATGGACAAAACACGGGTAATGGAAAATGTAAGCCCCTTCTCACACAAAAACACTTAATTTATTACTACTACTGATAAGCCATACGGGGTTGCACCCACGAAAGCGCCTTGTTTTTGTTAACCGAGTCACAAGCTCGACTCGACCTTCGAATTCATTGGTCCATGGGGGAGCAAGTGGAAGATAAAATCATCATCGGACTTTCATTCAAGCGGTTTGGATAAACATTGATTTTTATGAAAGTTCCACTCCGATTAATACATCCGGCAAAAAAAGAATGATAAATTGATATGCAGGGAAACAAAAAATGGTATCGTTCATTCCCTTGGACGAGATAGAATATGGAGGGACAACGGATACGTGAAAAAGCAAGAAAGATCCATAAAATATAAGCGAAGAGAGGGGTTCCGTTAAAAGTTAGAAATCCGTATCCAGGTGACGATGGTGGTAAAACAATTAGGCACATGAACTCTAGTTCTCTTGTTGGAAATAATCATTTCAACAACATCCATAGTAAGATTGGGCCCAGCTCAGGCTCAATCTTAAAACAGAAATGATCATACTCCGTGAGATATGAAGTGAAGCAAGAGTCCCATTGCTAACTCCCTGTAGATGAAAATCACATCCTATCGGCAGGAGGAAATGGATTGATCGAAAGATCAAAGATGAACGAATCATATTGAGAAAATTCAGCATGAGTAAGTGGTATAGTCCAACTATTCTTTTCTTTAATATATCGCAACAGAAAGAAAAGCTTCATAATTTGGAAGAGATAGAATCAGAAAGGTGTGGTACTGCACTACAATCTCTCCAAATCAAAGCAGAAAGTTTCACAGCTTCGGGCAAAGAATTATCAAAGGTGTTAGTCTCCTCCAAGAAAAGGTTAAGAGATGTGGAGGAAGACTTGGTCATAACATCGGAAGATGGAGTGGGATTATCTCTTAATGCATCGATCTTAGCAATAAGAAGATTGACATTCAACAATTTTTCACGAAGGATATCGTCTTTGATTGTTAAAAGAATATCATCATCAATCCTTCCAACTTCCGGATCAACAATCTCCACCACCTCTAAGCTGACGATCTCAACATCGGGAGGTGATGCATCGACATAATCGATATTCTCACCGTAGGGAGAATCGTCATCACTTGAAGAATTATCATCGTCAGAATTGACAACAATCCTCAGAAATGTTTCATGTGAGAAGCATTAAGAGGGGTGGTATTTTCACAAAGAGGCACATCACACATTGCGTCGGGAATACCCTCAGACTCACTTGGGATTGGGACAAGGTCCTCAACACTAGACTTTATTACTTCGTCCGATTCCGTTGCTGGAATAGTGTCAAGATGCTCGTCCCCCATACTTAGAGAGTTATCATCGGGTTCTCGATTGTAATAACGGGTGGATTGCAGTGGTGTTGCATCGTCATCACATAGCAAATAGGAATTCTTTCCAATAGTCGATCTTTGGCCGCTTTGCTCATTCCTGCAATTTACGCAATTTTCTTCTTCCTTCTTTTGTATAACTTGACCAACCAAATCACGTAAGGTTGTCATTGTTCCATAAAGCTTATTTTGAGAATTTTAGAAAGTCATTTTGAGAATTGGAAGGTTGGAAGATTGACGGTATATTGGCGGGGGTTTTGAAATGGGGTCAAAACCAAAGAATTATAATCAAATCTAAATTTTGCTCATGATAAATTAGTCTTCATTCATTGGGTTTTTGAATTGGTAAGTTTCATGAGGACCCTCGCATTTTTCACAGCAAACAAGGTTTTGTTGTAGAAAACTCGGTGAAGTTTGTGAAAAAATAATCAAAGTTTTGATTTGAAACACGGGTCCTGTATTGTAGACAGACGGGACTTGAGGCGGACAATCTAACCGTAATGAGAATTCGTTACCAAACATATCTCACTTGAGTATGGCACGTAATTGGGATTGTGGAGGACTGGTTTTACAACATCATGGAGCAACTTGGAGTATTAATAAATTCTGCCAACTCCTTGTTTATACTTTGCACATCTTCAATAAGTTTGTTAAGCAATTCTTGCACGTCCTCGGATTGAGCATGCTTAATTTCAAGAAATTTGTCCCAAGCTTGCATTAAAACCTTCGGTGTTTCCCTAAAAGAAATACGATTAAATTTCTTTAAAAAGGTTTCAATAGAAATCATTAAGTCTTCTTTAGCTTGCAAAATTTTCTCACTTGTTTCTTGAGGAGGTTGATGAATGACGGGAAATTGCGGGGGTTGAATTTGGTCAAAACCGGAAGAATTGGAATCGTGAAAATTTTGATTCATCGGTTGACATTCAAAAGTCGCATGAGGACCCCCGCAATTTTCACAACAAAGACTTTGTTGTTGAAAACTTGGTAAAGTTTGTGGGAACTCATCATAGTTTTGATTGTAGCATGGTTCCGGGTTTGGAACTTGCGGTGTACAATAGTGACCATAACGAGCATCGTTCCTGCAAAAATCACACAAGATTGGTTCATAGTGTGTGGGGTAGTCGGAAAAATTTTGAGAATCGTCGAAAGAATTCGGATTTGGATCATAAGCAAATGAATTTCCAGCTCCAGAATTGCATGTCGGACAAAATTCATTTTGAAGTTTATCTCCACACCTTTCGCAATTACATTGTTGACAAACGATACCGTATATCGGACCCCCACACCAAAAACATTCACGTGGCTCGAATGTCGACATTAGAATCAAACAAATAGAGGATTAAGAAAAGAATTAAATGGATAAGAAGAAAAAGAAGATTATTTTTTGTTTTTTAAACAACATATTTTATTAACGGACAAAACGAGATTGAATAACTTAAACCGATAATCAACTTGCTTCACGGTAGCTCTTTAAAAGAAAAACGCACAAAGGAGCGGAGGAGCGGGAAAGCGCGAAGCTATTAAAAACCTTCTCCTTTAGGGTCGTAGTTCCTCGGAACAACCCGCCTTATACCCCTCTTATAGTTTGTTTAACTTTCAAAGGTGAGCCGTACCTCGCGAGTGACACAAAGGCAAGTTTTAAATCTTTGGTTTGGGAACTTATTATGATAATGCCTCAGTCGAGAGCATTATATTGATGATGATTTTTATTTATTAAGGATAATGTTTTTATATTTTTGGTTTTTCTTGTTTATATAATAAAAAGAAATGAAAAATATTTTTGTATTTTTATATTTTTATTAAAATAAGAAGAAAATATTCACAAACGAGAATGATAATGTAACATTTCGTATTTTCAGGTCATTTACGACGTCATATATATTTCACTAATTATTATTTTATTTTTCTCGTACGTGTTTACTTATAATTTTATTAGTTAAGTTAAATCGAGTAAACTAAAAATCAACAATTAACGTAAACGGACACCAAACGAATTAAAGCTTTCGTCAAACAAGCAATATATTATTTTTACGAGGGTAATAATCAACTTTTTATATTTTATTTTTATTGGTTGCGTAAAA
>BQNB010058714.1:0-37641 GCA_026074375.1 Tanacetum coccineum
GATAATACCTCAGTTGAGAATATTATATTTTGGTATTTTACCAATTAGTGAATTTTAATTTTTATGGAAAATTTTTTTTTATTATTATTTTTTTTTATTATTATTATTTTTTTTTTTTTTTTTATTTTTATTTTTTATAGAAAACTCTTAACTTTTATTAAATTGAAAGTATTACAACATAAAACTTTTAAATGACTGAATTACACTTTAAATGCTTAAAAGAAAGACTTAGAATTAAAATTAAGCTAAAAACATAAAAAGAAAGGTGTGTGGTGTTCGGCTTGCTCTTGGCTCTTTTATACAAGTCTCAAAGACTTGGGACGAGTTTGTTGTGAGAGTAGGAAGCCTCACACTTAATCCTAGCCCTCCATTGGCCTTTCATCATTCTCAGCCATGGATGGGGGCTTCGGGTTGAGTGAATGGGTTTGTATTGGGCCCAATTGAGTGTGTCTGGGCCCAATAAGGGTTAGGCTTATGTTATTGGGCTTTTTCAAGCCCAATAAGGTTCAGGTGGGTTTTGTGTGTTCAATGGCTGAGATTGGCTGTAACTGGGCTAGGATTGGGCCTTTTAAAGATAACTTTGGGGAAGAGGCAATAATGGCCCCTCTTCTTTTCTTCTCTTTTCATTTCTTTTTAAGCCGATTTTAGTTATAAAAGAAGTTTAGAAAGTGTCAGCTTCAGTCCCTGCGTTTTTATAACTAAAGATTAAAAAGAGGTTTTGGACAATTACAAAAATGGTCCCTGGCTTTTAACTAAAGGAAATAAAGAAGGTTAGGGTAAATTGCAAAATCAGTCCCTGCTGTTTTTTTATAACTAAAAGGCAGATGAATAAAAAGGAAAGTTTGAAAAAATTGCAATTGGGTGTATTTGGTAGCATGCCCTTGTGCGTGTATTTTATTCTATTTATTTGTCTTTTTTTTAAACAACATCAAACTTGTCAATTTTTGGCCCTTGTCCTTTTAATCTTAGGGTATAATATTTCATTTTTAATTATAAAACAAGGTTTTTTAAAAATTTTACATTTTTGGTCCTTATGTTTTATAAAAAAGTGGATTTGGGCTTTTGTTGGTTGTGGCTAGGGTTTTTTGTGTTGGTTGGGCTTGGTATGGTTTGGTGTGTGAAGCGGCAATTGCTTGAGAGCGGTAGGCTGGGTGGGCCGTGAGGACTAAACAGGCGAGAACTGGCTATTAATAAAAAGGGATTTTTGGATTTTTGGGCCCTTCAAACCAAAAGTCTTATTAACAGGTCTTTGTCAATTGCACGGGGGGGTTGCGTTGTACAGAAAAGTTTGGCTGGAGGGCTGTTGAATATTAGTGTAGAATAATTGATATTTTGAGGGGGTATGCTAACCAATATAAATAGGTTGGATTTTTCTTATCATTACCATCCCCCCACAAGTCCCTTTCAATAAATATACTTTGTGTATTTTTAAAAAGCTATTTTGTGTTATTTTTGGTATTGTATATTTATTTTTTCGGAGGGCTTTACACATATTTATTTACTTATTTCTGTTACAGATTTTCTTCAACTATTGATATTATTTGTCAATTCACCATTGCAATTCTATAACACTGCACTAGTATCTGTATTTATTTGCGCCGGCCCACAGAAAGCCGCGCTATAGTAGACATAGCATTACAATCAGTATCTCCTACAGTTGTCCGTCAACTGGTTGAGACTGCTGAATTACTTGCAGTATTGACCTACTAGTCGCTTTGGACATTTTTGGAACTCTCTGCCTTGATTCTCTATATGGGCAATCTACTCATCTCTCCACACACAATGGCACCAGTGATGTCATTTTAGGCTCTCGTTATCTGTCTTATTTCGAGCTTTAGCATATCGCACATTAGACCACTGCACTAGTGACAACGACAACTTATCTGAAAACAAGCAACCTAATATTTTGCCTTAGTCCTATTTTTGTCTGTTTTATTGGTCCTTATTAAGCTCTGTTCTATTTTAGTCTATGATAAAAGATCTTGTGTATCTATTATCTAGCGCTCTCTATCTCTCGCTTCATATATCACCAAAAGAAGGTAAGTTAAGGTGAGAGGCGATAGATATGTTATTATGCATATCATCTAGTATCCGTATTCATTCATTCTCTGGTATCAGATATCTTTATAATGGGGATTTTGATATCTATTTTGGATATTATAGGCGAGCGATTACTTACATTCTCGTCTATACTAGTCCAAGGATAGAACACATCAGTCCCAACAATAAGAGTAAATGCGTTTGGTCAAGTATGGATTACGAACACGTTCACGACACATACAATATGAAAAATATTTGAGTCGAATTTCATTCGATAATTTGTTGAATTGCAAATTGGTTAAACAACATGAAAGATATAATCTAGAGAAATAATATTAAGATCTGAATGTATGGCCATCACTCATTGATGTTTGATTAATCAAGGACTAGAACACTTTGGACAGAATAGAAGAATGCAAAAAACAGTAATGAGGTGAAGACAAGTTTATAACTTAAAAGTTTTATAGTGACACACATAAGAGGCATCTAAGGAAGAGAAGCGAAAACTAGGAGATAACAAATGTAAACACTCAATGAAAATGTACAACTGAGCCAAAGCGCAACTACTAGTGCACACATACATGCCAATGATACCATTATGCACAAGCACAAATACACGCCACTCGCCCGCCTAGAGACGATAGAGAGTAGGAACCGAGGCCCTTCAGCGCCGCTACGCGAGAGCTTATATCATACAGGCTGTAGCCAGGGCAGGGCTGGGGTACTGTCCGCTCTGTATATATGAGTATCTCTTTTGAACCGGGCTGTGCAGGAGGATATAACTACTTGGTTGTTATCTCCAGTATTTAATAGAGAGACTCTGTAATAAGGAGAGGCTATATATATTTACTAATAATATGAGACTGCAAAAAAAAGGTTCGCCGTGAGCATCAGTAAGTCGCGGTTGTGCAAATCCACATTTGGCGAGGGTGGAGGGCGGGAGATTTGGGTTTTTTAGGTAAATATTAATAAGGATAAATTTTGGCGGAGGGCCGGGTGGGGGTGGTCTCCGCGGGGGGAGGTGGGAGCGTAATTAGAGTAGATGGGGGGGTGGTTGAATGAAGGGCGGCAGGATGTTAATGTTCATAGTCTTTACAGTTGGATTTGTAGTTATTCTGTCTTCAAAATGAGCAGAAACATGTAGCTCATTATTGGACCTACAAGAGTGTGTAGCGAGAAACGTGGTAGAGTGATTTCTTAAAAAAGACAGGTATTAATTTTGATTCTTCTTATCTCGAGAGATACTCTGTGCAGGGACAATGATGAGACAGTGAGTTACAGCGCATTTCATGCTGAAAGTGAATGACACAGATTCTGTTGATCTACGGTACTCTATTGAGTGAGTCTAGTCTCCTATTCTAGTATTGATTGATTTTGAATATATTAATCACCTACACACATTTGAATAGAATCTTGAGAGCGGGAGGGAGGAAATAGGCGCATTGATTGATTAGATAAGGATGGGAGTGTGAAGAGGGGGAACAATTTGATGAAGGAGAAGTGTAGTATGTGCCCGAATTGGGTGGGGATGTGTGGGGAGGCGTGAGCATATGCGCGCGCGAGCGGGAGCGTAGGGCGAGCGAGGCTTCTCGAGTTTGCAGTGTGTTGGTTATGTTTACAGAGGAGCGGAGGGTGTAAGCATGCGTTTTTGTATGAGAGAGAATTTGGTAAACTGAGAGGTTGAAAGGATAAGGCGAGAGTGTGTGAAGCTTAAATTTTGACTTGATTTGTATAAGCCAACATTGACTAACCACGAAGACTTCTTTGAAAATCCAAGAAATGCGGACACAAAGAGAGTGGGTGGATCGTTGGTGGCATTAGTGTAGATCTTCAGGTTAAGAGAGATGCCGAACAGTCAGCTACTTATAGTGATTCACATATGTATGATGTAACTTGCATCGTTGAGAGCCATTCTTTTGAGTCGCGTGAACATGTGACTCAATCAACCCTCGTTAATTATTGCAATATTGAGTACTGATAGCTATAACACACATGATACTCTTATGAGACTATTGGCTATATATATATCTGAGGCTATCTCTATATGCTGCGCGAAAATTATATATAGATGGGTTGTCTTCTTGGCTGATTGTGTGATGGTATAGGAAGTCTGACACACTCAAAAACAACTGTTCAAGGCGTCTATTGAATGAAGTAATATTAGGACATTTCAGTGGGATTGAGATCTAGTATCATCTATCTTGTTGATTTTAATGACTAATATCATCTTGAAAGATATAATACTGAGAATACCACTCTGCCACTTAGCCAGAAAAGGTAATGCAGGAGACCGAGGGTCTGAAGATGCCGCTTGGAGAGCGACTTGAATCTACGTGAGTCTGCGGAGATAGAACGGAGTTATGAATGAAGATTGAAAGCGCACAGATAGAGAGGATGTGGTGAGAGACTGGCGTTCTATTCAGATTTCTAAATACTTCTAAGTCTTGAACGCTTTCCATGACCCATTCAGCTTCATCCCATTCGCGCTACTACAAGGACAAGCTTTTTACTAAAGCCATATCTTTGAAAGTAACACCAAACATTGTGGTACATCAACACACACACACACACACACAGATATAACAATAAAACAGATACGCCTATACACACATTACGGATAACACAACCTTTTCACGGATATCCAAAAATCAAATAGCATAATGAGGGACAGCCTTAGGAGTAGATAATGAGAAAAGAAATGGAAAATAGATTAAAATTAAAAATTGAATTTGGATATAATCCAAGAAGCACCCTCAAATGGGGCTGAGAATGTATGAAAAGGCAAATGGAGGGCTAGATTAAGTGTGAGGCTTCCTACTCTCAGCAACATACTAGACATATATACAACAAATAAAATTATTTTGGAAACGTGTAGACGGGGGGGGGGGGGCGTGTGTGTGAAAGGAGAAGTAGCATTAGGCGAAGTAACATCCAGCGACACACCTTTCTTTTTAATGTTAATATGTGATTGTCAAAAATAAATCAAAACAACGTATACATTAATATTACTAAAGTCCTAACCTGCTAGAGCCATCCGAAACGGGTATTTGTGTTTGTGTGGCTTATCCAAACCCACTTAATAAACACTCAAGTATCAGTTACCCAACCTAACCAAAAACCCACTCCTAACCTTCGAAAAAATCTCCCCAATTCCAAATATCCCACAAACACCCTACCACCCAAACCCTAATAAACCCAACATCAACCCAATAAACTGCCCCCCATAACCACCTTTAACACGACCCCACTCCAACACCAAATCAATAATCTACCTCCGTCCACAGAGGTCCAGCAAGTAACCCATAAAAAAACAGATAAACTAATTGAACCAAATAAAACCTTACACCAACTTTCTATTTTTTGTGCAAAGACCGTCATACCGAGGTCAAGTATGTTTGAGGATGTAAGTTATTGTCAAGTCTCGTGTGACTCTAGGGCCAACTTTGGACTGAGTGTGATAGGCGTATTATAATTTCCGTACAACGAACTCACCATAGTTTTAGTATGACAAACAGAAAAATACCGACCCAAACTGTTGTCCAAGCTTACCCCCAAAAACAACACTTCAAAAAAGAGCTAAAGTGCTCGGCAAGCAGTGTCAGCTCCTATAACTGGGGCACACCCATGGAGTGTCTAATTATGAGTAGTTCTAGAACCTATAACACACACCCCCAAGTTCTTTCTATGGATTGACGCAAGTATTATCCCAAGTGTATGTGATGGCATCTGATGCTTTGAAAACCCCCAATTTCAACGTGTTGATCGATGGAAAAGGGTCCATGCCCCTATGTTCACAGGTTTGATAGTCCACGCTTAAATAGCATTAACTTTTAAAATACGCTCACAATTCACCCTTTGATTAAATCGTTTGAGGGTTGTATTTGTCACCCACGGCACAATAAATACTCAAATAATCCACCTCATCACGCAACGCTCAACCTTCACACATGGCCTAAACATACCCCATTTAGCAATCCGCCACCCCACCGTCCCATAACATCACGGTCAACAAAATACAACCTTTCTCCGTCAAGTAACACATACATCTATACGAATACATCAACAAAACCCTGTTTCAATGTTCCAAACCACCTGCCCCCTCCAAGCACCAACGCACCAATACCCCCTAACTCAAAATGTGTCTAAAACAACGCCGTGAACCCTAATTTAACCAATACATAAAACAAATCCACACATACCCCAGAAAAGATTCATATTTCAATTCAATCAACTAAAAAGGGGTCAATATAACACATAAAAGACATAATTCAACAAAACCGCCAACGGTTAATCTCCTCTATCTGGCCAATTAAGACTGAACGCCTAAGAATCTAATAGCGCAACACACATAACTCAACCCATCCGCTCCCCCTTTAGAGTCCCCGCTCCCACCTGCCCACTCGTTCAACAAACTCAACATTCCTGCCTTTACCCCAAACTCACACATTACAAGCATAAAACGTTCCATGGATACATCAGTCTTATTCTCCTATTATGAAAAATTTTCTCTTCTAAAGGTCCCCTTGATACAACAATTGCAATCTTTGGCTTATATAGATAAACCACCTTGTTCCCAAAGTCCACCCCCCAATACCTACTTTTCGACTCCTCGCACTCGGTTGTTCACCATTAATATACCAAGACGAACAAAACAAACGTTACACCCCAATAACCACCCATAGTAGACTTCAACTCCATTAACTTCCCCTAATAATACCCAAGTCTTGTCCGTTCCTATTACCACGAAAGAACCAATAGGAAATACGAACAACATATATATAGCAATAATTAAATAAAAAAGAACCAATAACAAAAAACCCAACATTAAATACTGCCCAACCAACGAAACCAAACTCAAAAAAACACACCCGTCCTATCACCAAAGTTCCAAAAACCACAAAAAACTCCAATAAACTCGTACACAAAACCAAAATTACACAAACACAAAACTAAAAAACCTCCAAAAACACCCAAAACAAAAAAGTACAAAAAACAACAAAACTAACAAAACTCCAATCTAAAAACTCTCACAAACACCTCTAACCATCTCCTTCCTCACCTTTTCCCCAACCACCCGCCCTAACAACAACGAAAAACAAATACCCGCAAAACATATCATACCAAACTATATCACTTCCCCCCCACCCCAATAACTATCACATTCAAAACAAAATGACTAATACGCCAAACCTAGATACTCAACTTGCCGATTTCCCGATACAAAACTGAAAAACAAACCAACGACACACGTTCGAAAAAGAACAATAATTCCATATAAATAATCACCAACAGTCAACCAACGACCAAACCCAAAATCAAAAACCTAAACCCAAACGCCAAACACAACGAATCACAAAAACTCACAAAACTTAAACCCTATCTCACCATGCTACATAACTCCCGTGAACAAAAATTTACTATCTTCAAAACAAAACTTCAAACCCCTTATCGACTCCACCAAAAATAAAACCCGACTAAAAATACCTCATCTACACCAAACCCCACCACAGATAGGCCCGTAGATTAAATAACAGTTAAGTTATAAGAAATAAAATAGTTGTATACATAATAATCTAGCTGATTCACCAATCAAATATTTATTCACCAACAAGGGACACAAACACGTATCAAACCAGTAAAAGTTGTAACCCAATGCATCCACTATGGACAGTAACTTTTCAAAAACTCTTCTTCAACCTCAAACTTTTTTTTGCCATTTTTCCTAAATTCACCAAAATTTCTAACCTCAATCAAAATCAAAATGGGTGATCCATACAATCAGTCTAACATTATATAACCTCTAAGATTAATCATACATCACATTTAAACAATTGCATTCAACAAACTCGAATGAAAAATTCGACCTCAAAATTTTCATATTTTCAATCATGAACCATTCGATCCATACTTGACCAAACAATTTAATTCTTTTTGGGATTTAATCTCCTATAATATACCCACTTAATTCTAAAACTAATTAGCCTAATTCACAACGAATCAAAATCCCCTAATTTCGTACCCTAAATCATGAATACGAATTTGATATGCAAAAAAAGAAAATTAAAACAATTACTTACCTTCTTTGGTGCCATAGATGATCAACAAACAACTCTCTTGCTTGCAATTAGATTAAAAACTCGAATTGGATGATCCAAGATAGTAGTGTGTGTGTTTGTATGTGTGTTTTGAGTTTTTGGATTTTTGGGGTTTTTTGTCTAGCCGGGTGTTTTTGTATTTTGCCGTGCGGCTTGACCAAAATGGTGTATTTTTACCTTAAAATTGTTACCCTGACACAAGGTTAATGCTTTTTATTTGGTTGAAACAACTCACCTTTGAGCTTTTTTTTACCAACACACACAACTCCAAATCTTGACATCAATAATTGTACAAGTAAATTAAACATAATAATAATAATCTAAATTACCCAAACGCGAACCAAATTGTCTAGACCAATTATAACTAAACCGAAATAAAAACCAAACCAAAAGTAAAAGTTTCCTAAAAGATGCATAAACGAAAATAGAAAGCAAACATCCTTAGCACTATGATTTGTGCTTTATTCTTCCACACTCCATCTTTATCTTTTCTTCAATTTCCTTTAGTCAAGAAAATGACTAAACCTCAAAATATCCTCGGTTTTGAACTTTCCTGATAGCTTCCTTGTAGTGGTCTTGGTCTTAAATGCTCGATTAAACTTCCTTCCACTAGGCGTAACAACTTCAAACCTAGCATGCCAATCTCCATCGCCATCAACTTTCTTGTATGTTACATATCCTTCATTGCCCCAATCTAAGTTTTTCAATTGCATCGGCAATGAGCCAAGAAAGTCTATAAGTTTCTTAAACACAATTACATTTTTGAAAGGATTAAAGTATGCCTCCATTGCTAACGCCCTTTCCATGTCGTCCTCGATATCTATAAACGAGGGTGCAACCAGAACATACTTCACGTTTCCATCTTCGTCTCTTCCTACTTCAAAACTTCCTAGCCAACCATCTTCTCCTTCCATCTCAAAAGCTTCAACATATGACTTTGACTGTGGCTTGGGAAAATAGGTATGACGGATAACCCCGTCATCTATACAAAGTGTACCTCTTCCCATATCAATAATAGCTCCGCAAGTTCTTAAGAAAGGTCGTCCCAAAAGCAATGGTAATTCGGGGTCCACCGGAATATCCAAGATTAAAAGATCAACCACGTAGGCTTGATATCCTATTTGGATCCTCACATTTTTTACTTCTCCCATCGCCTTAGCTTGCGTATTATCCGCCATTATCAAGTTCATTTGGTAGGGCCTCGGATCACCGAGCCCAAGATATTTATATAAGCTATATGGCAAAACACTTACACTTGTTCTGATATTCACTAGAGCAACCATCTCAACAACACCGTTAATCTTCACCGGCAAAACATAGTTTCTGGGATCACACATTTTCTTAGGCAAATTGTGTTCAATTATGCCTACTTTTTCCTCCTCACTAAACTCTTTCTTGTTAAGCCTCTCCTTACCTATCAAAATTTCATCTAATTTCTTCTTGTAAATAACATAGTTATCTAACACTTCAAGAATAGGCTTCAATTCCTCTAGCTCTTTGTATTTGATGTCCAATACCTCTTTCAATTTCTCCTTTTGCTTTGGGGTTAGGGGATGGTATATCGGTTGTGGTGGAATGGTGGAAGTTGGTGGAATTTCTTCTAGCCTCAAAGAAGGAGGGGGAGTGAGTTTATTAATGTTATAGCCTTTGTTGCGATTTGCTTTCCCCATCTTGACAACTTCTCCGATTGAGCTTCCAACTTCCTCCAAAAGATCGATCACATCAATACCCTCTTTGAACTTAGTAAGATTCATCCTTATCTCTCCTAATCCAAAATCGACTTGGCTTTTAGTTGTCACTAAAAAGTCCCTTCCAAACAAGATAGAAGGTTCTCCCTCGTTAACATAATCTAAAACAACAAAATCAGTCTTGAAATTTACCCCATGAATTTCCACGTTGACATCATTCACCATCTTTCTTCCGTAGTCGCTAAAATTGACACGCACAAAACCCATGTTTTCCAACACTTTTTTCATAACATAGTTTGCCGAATCCGTAAGGTCGAGCTCCGCATCCCAAGCTCCTTGCCCATCAACTTTGCATTGTAGATAGTACCTCATAAATGGTTCACCAAAGGCCCGAAGTGGCGCCTTGGTAAAGATTGCGATTTTTTGATTATCCACTTCTATCATAACACTCTTGTGCTCCAAAGCATCAAACAATTTCGCTTCCTTAGCAACTTTTGAATCACCATCATCCATACATTCCTCAAGACCCTTCAAGTATAAAGTACCCATTCTAAAAGCTTAAGCAACTATTAAAAACAACACGCATCATCTAACTCATTAGCAATGGGTTAGTATAAACAATTAATCATTCACACTTGTTTTCCACAATAGTTTAACCCGTTTACCATTTTAGAACTGACCCACGCATCCTTATGCTTCATATTTTCCAAACTCGAAAAGTTTTTTCACATAATGTCCCCTGCCACCCGGCACAACGTATATGTCGCCCAGCAGGGTGCTCAAAATAAAAAAACAATTTATTTGTACCAGGTGGTGCCGCCCGGCAGGCAACCTTCTGACAAATTTTTTTATATTTATTTTTTACTTTGCTACTTATTTACCATCTAAATTTTTAACTAAACATTTCCGCTACCTTTTGTAATGATTAAAACAGGAATAAAATACAAGTCCCCAGCAGCGGCGTCAAAAACTTGATGACATTGGTCGGGTGCAAGTTTTACATTTATAATCGAGACTAATGAAATTACCAACGATACATACGAGCAAGTATACTCGTTCAATCGTAGTAAAGTCGGGTAAGTCAAGTTCGTTCCATGGGACTTGGTTTAAACCAATACTAGGTAGCAAGATAGACACTAAGGTTGTCACGGCCATTAGCGTCACAAAATCAAGGTAATTACTTAAGCAAATTCGTTCCATTTTTAAGGCTATACTTATGCGAGAAATCCATGTCATTGATATCCATGTTTGATTATGTTGGGTAAACAAGTGTATATGATTCACAAAACCCATTTGTATATGATTTGACTCCGTGGTATACTTCACCAAATCATATTTATGCATGAAACTAATGACGAACCCTTTCGACCTATGAACATCATCAACCCCAAGCCAATTAAGTGTGTTTGCTAGATAAATAATGTTCCTAAGTGATTCAACAAGTCCTTTCGACCTATACTTGAATTCAAGCCCTTTTGTTCATCTTTTTGATTATGTGAAAATGGTAGATGTCAATTACCAAAACCCCTTTTTAGTTTGTCACGACTAATAGAGAATAGCCTACGCCACGGAATCCCTTTCGACCTATGATTCCGTGGGTATTCTACCACAAATCATAGAAAAGAACTCGAGACATAAATAAACTACATGTTTACAAAAATCATCATTCATACACAATCAAACATTTTACCAAATTCACTTTATTCCACACATAAGTATTATGAGACTACTCCATATATAAATTCATTTCACAAATCTAACATTCAAGCGATAAATTAAGACACATCTCAGAAATATTTGTAAAAATTAATACCTACAAAGATTCCTATAGGTTTGGTGATGTAGCTCGCCAAAGGCCTCCAATCGCCGTAATCAACGTAACTCCAAGAGTGGTGCTTCTTCCTTTAAATCCGTCCTTACACTCTCCTGGATTTGCAGAGATATTTCTACAGCTTTTGGGATGAATAAAGGTGGTGGAAACTTAACCTAATTGAGGGTTAAGGGTTTCTTGTTGTTCTATGTGTTATTTTTTAGGTTAAGACCATCACAACTATATATAATTCTTCCAAACCGACTTAAGGAGTTAATGTAAGTACCCTCAGTTGATAATACAAGTATATGATCGGTTCCCAAGCATAATAGCTAGTTAATTCGCTCATAATTATAACAAATGTAACTAACATCGTGGTCCTGCCGGGCGGCAATCCAGTCGAGCCCTCTGCCGGGCGGCAGAGTGCTCGTCGCGACATGCGATCTTCACTTTTCCTCGTCTTTCGTCTTCTGATCCACTTTTTGTCCCTCGGGCCAATCCATACCACATGTTCATGACCCAAAGTGCATATTTTACTGTCTTATATGGGTCTTCAAATCAAATATCGAATTAGCACCCATTTCTTAGCTTCTTTTCTTCAATTCGTGTCTTTCGGCTAGCTGCAACACAAGAAACTCATTTTGCACAATAATAGGGGTAACAGTAGGGGTGGCAATTTCTGACCCGACACGAAACCCGACCTGAAACCAACACGAAAATTAGCAGGTTTGGGTTGAGTCTAATAGATTTCAGGTCGGGTTTGGGTCGACCTATCTGACCCGTTTATTAAACAGGTTAGGTTCGGGTTGAGAATAAATTAAGCGGGTCGACCCGTCAACCCGTTTAAGATTTTTTCTAAAAATAAAAATTATTTATATTTTATTATATGTGTTAAATGGGTTAAACGGGTCGACCCGCAACCCGTTTAACTTGTTTAACCCGTGTAATGTGCCAAATTTTGTATATAAAACAGGTTAGATGGGTCAACCCGAAACCCGTTTAACCTATTCAACCCGTGTAACCTATTTAACCCGCCAACCCAACTATATATATGGGTTAAATGGGTCAGGTTCGGGTTATGTGTAAACAGGTTAGGGTTGACATAGTTGACCTGATTATTTAAATGGGTCAGGTTCGGGTTGAGGTTTTCTGACCCGCCAACCTGCCAACCCGAACCCGCCAACCTGCCAACCCGAACCCGCCAACCCGAACCCGACCTGAATTGCCACCCCTAGGTAACAACAGTATTATTTTACCAATTAGCACATATAAAACCATTATAACGCATCCCAAAACATACCAAATCTAGGCGTTATCAAAGGGCATACTAACAATAATAGAAAAAATAGAAAAGATCCTAATCTAATTTGCTCAAACTCTAAGTGTGGTCTTACTGGACACACAGTGGACAAATGCTATAAAATTGTTAGATATCTAGATCACATAAAAAGAAACGGGCAAATCAAAAGGTGACTAATACATACTCTAGCAACAAAGCATCTATAAAGGTTCCTACCTCTACTTCAATACTTCACCACCTTCTGGTGCATCTCTCTCACCTAAACAGGTTTAACAGTTGATAAGTCTTCTAAACAACTATAAGAATTCCAATAGTGTGCATGCCCATATGGGAGGTACTTGTTTTTGTGGAAATACTTCATTTAAAATCTATAAAACTAACAAAGGATGGATCATCGACTCCGGTGCTAACCAACACATGGTTACATCAGAGGAAAACTTGAAAATATAATGGACAAATCTGATTTAAAACTTCAAATTGACCATCCTAATGGCACAACTGCCTACATTCAAAAAGTTAGGAATCTAAGATTAAGTGATAAAATCATCTTATATGATGTTTTATATGTTCCTGAATATACTGTCAATCTTTTGTCAGTCCATAAACTAGTAAGAGATAGTAAACTTTTTATTGGTTTTGATGAACACAAATGCTATATCCAGGACTTGCAGCTTTAGAAAACTCTGAGGACTGGTAGTCAAAGAGGAGGTTTGTATTTTCTTGACTTCACTAGTCCAAGTAACTTTATCAAAAATAACTATATCATAATCTTTCACTCAAACTTCTTGTGGCACAATAGACTTGGTCATCCATCTGACCAAGTTCTAAAAGCCCTAAAACATAAAATTAACATTAAAGGGGAATTAAACTCTTCTCCTTGTGATATCTGTCACTACTCCAAACAAACAAGAGAACCATTCCCTCCAAGTGACCACAAAAGCACTTCAGTTGGTGAATTGACTCATCTAGATGTGTGGAGTCCTTACAGAGTAACAAGTCAAGAAGGTTTCAAATATTTCCTCACTATTGTTGATGACTACTCCATAGCAGTTTCGGTATATCTTTTAAAAACAAAAAATGAAGTTGCTGCAAATATAGTTCAGTTTCACAATTACCTAAAAAAATAATTTAACAAAGCTGTTAAGATCTTCAGAAGTGACAATGGCACCGAGTTTGTCAACAATTATCTTCAAACATACTTCAAACTGCATGGAATCATTCATCAAACTACCATTGCATACACCCCTCAACAAAATGGAATAGCAGAAAGAAAACACATACATTTACTTAATGTGGCAAGATCTCTTCTTTTTCAGGCAGGAACTCCTCTCAACATGTGGACGGAATGTGTGTTAACTGCTACTTACCTAATCAATAGGCTCCCTTCTTCTGTGCTTAAAGGAAAATCTCCTTATGAACTTGTGTTTGGAAATGAACCAAACATAAGTCACTTAAGGTCCTTTGGATGCTTCTGTTTTTCCACAATTTTAACCAATAAAGACAAGTTTTCAACACGATCTGAAAAATGCATTCTTGTTGGTTATTCCAACACAAAAGGGTTATAAATTACTAAGCTTGCATACTAAAAGTTTTTCTACTTGAGGGATGTCAAGTTTTATGAAAATATTTTTCCTTTAAAAATGAAAGAAAATCAAAAAATCTTCTCAAATCCTGTTTCTGAAATAAATCACTTCAATTTTGTTGACAGTCCCTATGTTAAAAGTTCTTAAGATCTCCTACCCGATGATGATTCAGAGGCTAATAATGATCAGGGTAGTGGTGATGAATCTCCGCATGCTGATGGCACAGAATCATCAAGTGATAATAACACATCACTCGACTCTGAAGCAACACATAATGTGGATGGCACATATTTACTTGACAGTGATAACATTTCACTCTATAGTGATTCTGGAGCAACCCATGATGATCTAGTCATCACTTCTCCAATTGATAACAATATAGTGGATCCTAATTCCACTTTTGAGGGTAATGGCTTCAACATTCAAAATGTTGTAAATGAGCCCATAATTCAAAGGAGATCTAAAAGAACTTCTAAACTTCCTACTAAACTTTCTGACTTTGTTCTTGATAACAAAGTCAAATATGGTATAGACAAAGTTGTAAATTACTCTAATTTAAGCAAAGATAACTATTGTTTTGCAACAAACCTTAACAAGACTTATGAACCAAACACATTTCATGATGCATGTAAAAACAAAGAATAGATTGCTACCATGAATAATGAAATAGAGGCCCTAAATAGAAATGAAACATGGGAAATCACTCAGCTACCACCCGGTAGAAAACCCATAGGGTGTAAATGGATCTACAAAGTCAAATATAAGTCTAATGGAGACATTGAAAGATATAAAGCCAGGTTGGTGGCAAAAGGATATAACCAAAGAGAGGGTGTTGATTATGATGAAACATTCTCTCATGTTGTGAAGATTGTTACAGTTAGGTGCCTTATTAACATTGCGGTTAATAATGGATGGCCACTCTTTTAGTTGGATGTCAACAATGCCTTCCTCTATGGAAACCTAACCGGGGAGGTGTATATGACACTTCCCCAGGATACTTTTCTGTAAATGATCAAAGAGTCTGCAAACTTAAAAAATCCTTATATGGTCTCAAACAAGCACCAAGCAAATGGAATGAAAAACTTTGTCAAACATTAATAAAAAATGGCTTTAAACAAAGTAGGAGCGACTATTCATTATTTGTCAAAAGTGAAAACAATCACTTCATTGGGCTACTTGTATACGTTGATGACATAGTGGTCACAGGAAACAACTTGGAAGAATTTAACAAAGTAAAAAAGCTTTCTCAAAACTAACTTCCAAATCAAAGACTTGGGTGAGCTAAAATATTTCTTAGGAATTGAAGTCTTAAAAAATGAAAATGGCATATGCCTTTCCCAAAGAAAATATTGCCTTGAACTTCTTTCTAAATATGTGTTGTCGGCGTGTAAACCATCTCAAACACCCATCGAATCAAAACTGATCATTGGTGACAAACCTACAAACAAAAAGGACAAATACCTTAAAAACATAAATGAATATCAAAAGCTTCTTGGCAAACTTATATATCTCACACATACGAGACCTGACATCTCTTATGATGTTCACTTATTGAGCCAATTCATGCACTCTCCTCTTGAATCCCCTCTTAAACTTGGCTTTAGAATTTTAAGATACCTTAAACAGTCTCCTGGTAAAGGCATTATGATTTCAAAAAGCACCAATATGAATCTTTGTAGTTACTCAGACTCAGACTGGGCTAAATGCAGAATAACCAGGAGATCTGTTGTAGGCTTTGCCATCTTTATGGGAAACTCTCTTATCTCATGGAAAAGCAAAAAACAATATGTGGTCTCTAGATCCTCTGCAGAAGCAGAGTACAGAGCTCTTGCTTCTGCAACATGTGAGGTTATTTGGCTAACAAACTTACTGCAAGATTTAAACATCAAGATACAAAAACCTATCACAATGTTAGGTGACAACAAAGCAGCTATTCAAATAGCATCTAACCCAGTTTTTCATGACAGAACCAAACACTTTGAGATTGATCTTCACTTCATAAGAGATAAAATGATTAATGGCATAATAAAACCTACCAAGATTGACTCAGCAAACAACAATGCATATATTTTAACTAAAGGGTTGGCTGTTGACCAACACATGTTCCTCACAAAAAAACTAAACCTTGCTGACATGTTTAAAACTTAATCTGAGGAGGTGTATTAAGAATATATTATTTCCATATTAAGTTTCAATCATTCCTCTTATATATTATTGTCTTATGGTATGATTAGCCTAATTTTAGGGTAATTTCTATCATTTATGGAAAGCAATAAAGGAGGGACTAGAATGCAAAGGCTCAGGGTTAAAAGGTTTAAAGTGAAGAAGTGTAGAAATTCTGGAAGTATAAATACCCCATTCTCTCTAAGAGTTCAACATAGACAAAGAATCATCTCTTCATCTTTACATATCACTAAACCATATTATCACCTTTTGTGTAATCTTTCTGATTATAAAGGGTTGTTCATCTCTTTGATATTCAATCCCCGCTACTGTAAACATTCAACTATTGTTAATAATTCAGTTAAGAATCATTGTTTCTTTGTGTTGTCCATCTTCTGGATCGTATCACAATCTGGTTAAAGATTGTTTGGTTGTTCTTTTCACAAGACGATTTCAACTCTACGTTGCCTTTGAAGTCTCCCACTATCCCTGTGATTTTGTTGATCATGTCACATACATACACACACATAATAATAATTTGTTGTAACAACTTATAACTTTGGCTAGTTGTAGTTACTGCATTAACTAGTTGCATACTCTCCTCTATCCACATACAAAAACAAAAGGCCCTGTATATATACATCGTGTATGAGAGAACACAAGTACCTTAGCTTGTATACCATATTGTAAGCTTAGAATTGCATCTCATCTAGTCCCATATATAAACTTATATGAGAGTTCGTTCGTTAGGACCAAGATTCTAAAAGGCGCTCCATGGTGTTGCTAAAGTGTGAGGTGTGACCTTGACTTTATAAAATAGATCAAGGTGTCGACTCTGGACATGACGTGAGATGGGTCGTGGAAAGATGCAAAGTGTGACCTTTTTTTTGAATTCATGATAAAAAATATTTTTTAAGAAATGATGAAAGATTACATGCAAATACAGTGTCTTATGTATAACACTTTTTGTAAACTCAATATATATGAAATATAATATAAATATATAAATCTATATATATTTTCATGTTTTGTGCCGCTTTAAGTCACACACTATAAAACGACATGGCTTTGCCATGGTGTAACACCCCCAAATTGGGTCGCAGCGGAATAAGGGTCCAGGGCATGTCACATCTTAGATCAATAACACAAGATATATATAGAACGACCATTAAAAGTCGTTTAAAAATGATACATTGGATTTGACAAACATTTGTTACAAAAATCCCGAAGCTTAACTTATTCATTGTCCATATTACAAGGACACTAGTTCATAATACATGATTCTCAAAATATAATGCAACCATATCTTTAAGCATGTCATCCCAAAAGACAAAATCACCAATGTATCGATCGCTTGCACCATTGTGCTTTACTGACCACCTGAAAAACATTGCTTTAAAACGTCAACAATAATGTTGGTGAACTTCATAAGGTTTGATTAAATCGTATAAGGTTGGACCACAAGATTTCCGCCAAAATATGATAATGCAGGAAGATTCAAAACACACACATAATTTGTAATACGTTGCTCTAGACTCATGACACTGACAAAAAAAGACATAGAAGAAAAAAAAAAAAAGAAAAAAGAAATAAAAAAAAAAAAATGAACAAGTAAAAAAACAAAACAACAAGTTCACTGAAAACACAAATATACAAAAAAAGAAAAACAAAACGAAAAGCAAAGAGAAAAAAAAAAAAAGCTGAAAATAAAAAAAAATAATAAAGCTAACAAAAGAAAAGAAAAGAAAAAAAAAAAAAAGAAAAAGCAAGAAAAACTATTATAGAAAATAATACACACTAATTAAATGATGGCAATATATAATTGCCCACATTGCCCGTATTGATGTTCTAACCCGCAACATCCCTAATCCGACATGGTATACGTTCGTTTGTCTAGTGATAGCTAATCACCCGAACGGGGATGTCAATCCCAATAGATCTATTCATAACATTCGCGCTCACAATCCAGTAATTGACAGTTCATGATAATGGGCTCAACTTGGGTTATCGCTACTTAGGCAACACGTAATCATAGTATAAATATTATCCACTTGTGTCCAGTTATAAAACAAATGCATGTTTTCCACCCCAAAACTTATAAAACAAAACCATGTAAAACGTGGGGCTATGAACTCACCTTGAGTTACTGATAATCCAAATATCACAGATAATGCGTCACGTAAATGAGCGAATGCAACCTAATCCAATATAGGTCGTATAAGTACTAATCACATTGATTAACTAATATCATATACAAGTCTATGTAGCTACATCACCATCTATTGGTAATTTAAAAAAAACATCGTTGTTTTAAAGTGAAAACGTTTATAATTATCGTTTTAGTACAACTATTATAACTTTTCCGTTTTAAACCCGTTTCTCGCGTTTCTTATGTCCACGTCTTCGTATTAAGATGATATATAAAAATATTACACTTTTATATTCTATAACCTTCTGATGAACAATAATTTTACTGTTTATGACGTTTTATAAATTTACTTTTATAAATTTAATTGTCGTAACACCCGTAAATGCAATAACTTATTCGTTTTAATCCCGATTTTAGCGATTCCTTCGACCACGTCTTCGTTGTCAAAATTATCACATTTTTATACAGTGGGGTCTGCTGATGAACAGTAATTTTTACTGTTCATAATTTATAAAATTACTTTTATAAACTCGAATTATCGTAAACGTCGTATTTTATTCGTTTTAGCTCCGTTTTTAGTAATTCTTTCGAGCACGTTCTCGTAATTGAAAGTTCTATTTATTTATGAGGTTTACAAAAATTAATGTTTCTGTCACGAACAGTAAATTTTTATAAAAATAGTTTTATAAAAGTATTTTTATACATTTTAAGTATATAAACTCGCGTAATTTATAACTTCTTCGTTTTTAATCGAAAAATTACGTTTCTTATTGTTTTGGAATCCTAAAAATATGTATAATCTGTTAAAAATACCAAACTTTCTGTTTTGTATAATTTTTATAAATTGTTTTATAAAACCGTTTATTAATCGTATAACTTGTTTATACCGTATCTTTTTCGTTATTACTCTATTTTTCGAGTTTCTTACCTTTTTGGAATCGTCATGAGATGTACTATCTTTTAAAAACACAATATGGCTGTTACCATGGTCGAACCAAAACAGCCCCTTTGTACTTAATATGTATACTTATTTATTTAACTTGTTTTAGGTACTTTTCAACTTAGTAAATTGCTACAAGTCTTCATAGCCTTATTTATCATACATGATACATATACTAATGTCCATAGTCCATCTTTTGTCCACATAAGTCCATGGTAACAAGACTAACAAGATTAGTAAGTTATTCACAACACTTTTACTTGTAGCTTTTTAAATAAACCTTAAAAACCCTAATTTGTACATATACATTTTTACACTTAACCAACATGGTACATCACTTATACATCCCTTTTAACATGATATTATCAACATCATAACATATATAAAAGTGTACAAAACAATGATCATAAGTAAAAATCCCTTTTACATGTTAAAAAGTATCCTAATGGTGATTTTGCTACATAGAACATCATATACATATAAACTCATGAAATGAAAAGATAAAGGTTTTTAGATGACCTTATGATGAACAATGATGATGAGAAATATGTGCTAAACCCTTGTTTAGACTTTAAACCCAAGCTTGCACACTTGAAACCCTAGTTTTCCAATAGAAACCCTAATCTTCCTTTCCTTGCCTTAATCCTTTTAAATGATTAACCAATACTTCAAATCACCTTGAGGTATCTTAGATATAGTGTAGGTATGCTTGTATATGTTGTAAAATAAGTTGTATGATTTATTTAGGGGGGGGGGGGTTCTTGCCGTGGCTAAATGAGAGCAAAAAGGGAGAGAATTGTTTTGATTTTTGGTAAAGGAAATGGATGTATGTTTTTCTCTTTCTAAAGTGCAAGTATATGTAATGTAAACTAGTAAATAACAAAGACTAATAGTCTTATGGTCCAAGGGGGGGGGGGGACGGCTCACATGGTCCAAATAGGGATGACTAGTGACTTAAATCACTAGTCATGATAGAAGTCTTATAATCCCATACTTGCACCTTACTATAATTTATTACTTATGTTTCCATGTTCCCTATTGTGGACATGATCCCATGGATTTAAGGAAGGAAGTGACTAATATTGTATTTTGTATAAAAGAAAAGAATTTGCATGTATTACTTGATATGAAAAGTTGTAGTATTTATTTAAAGTGTATATACTTGCAAGTTGTAAAAGTTTTGATATTTCCTTTGTTATCCTAACTCCAAATCCGGCCATGTCAACATATATGTGATAATACTGAGTAACTTTTAGGTATTGGGTATAAAAGTGGGTATTTGTTGAAGCGTAGAAATATTTTTATGGTTCTGGGAATGCCTAAACTTAATTTATCGCGAAACGTAAACACTTTGCGTAACCGATAAAAATAAAATAAACAAAGACCATAATTATTCTCCAAAATAATTACTTAATACTTGCTTGATGTAAACGTTTAATTGTTTGATGCCCGTTTACATTAAATGATCATTCTTAACTTACGCGATTTAACTTAATTCACGAAATTACAAGTAAATGCGTACAACACTAAAAATAATTAGTAGCTTTATTGACGTCGCAAATGACTTGAAAACACGGGGTGTTATAGCAAACTTGATCTGGCACATGACGGTGCAATTGCTAATATGGAATACAGACTCCATCTTCTCAAAACACCGAGTTAAACTAACAACTCCTTTAGTACCCTTGAAATTAAGGGGTTGGAATTTCAAGAAGTCGCTATAAGTGCACTCACGAGTAGCTCGCTTTGTCCTTCTGCCACTTCCAGACTCATGGCTATCATCGCCATTTCCACTGCTTCTATGGGCTTCATACTCAGCCAAAGCATCAGTAACCTCTTGGGCTATTACTGCCTTAATGGCGGCATCAGTCATAGGTGTGGTGGTGGTTGTGGTTCTCTTTGGCGGCATTTTCTTCAAAATCACATGAAAATATAATACAAGTTAGATTTCATACAATCATAAACGCGACATGACATATGCATAATAAATAAAATGAGATCACGTCACACAGTGAAATATACAATCGAAGTGAGATCAACAATGACATAAATAAATCGACATCCATACATAATGATAACATCAAATAGTTAATACATTTTAATATCAAAATCCCTTTGAAAATGCTTATAAACATGTTATAAATGCCTGAAAATGTTACTTAATTGTTCGTTATTAGTTTTCAGGTATCAAGTGAGTATTTTAGCAAAAGAAAAGGGATTTGGACATGGAATGCACTAAAGTGGAGAGTCCAAGGCAGTTTAAGGCGTAACATCCCTGAAGGATTACGCCGTAACATACTCCAATAAAGAAACGAGTCATCACACCCTTTACAGTGTAAAGCCTCTCCTACTTTACGCTGCAACATTCAAATCTATAAGAGATGATTTATTTGAGTCAGCATTACGGCGTAACATAGGCGACAAGGTTACGCCGTAACATCATTTTATGCCTAGAATATTGGAAGCTTACGTAGCAAGATTACGGCGTAACATCTCACAAGGGTTACGCCGTAAACATTTTGAAGCCTATAAATAAAGCCCTCCTCTGGCTCATTCAGCATCACTCACTTCCACCACTCTACACACAGTTCTAAGGGGTGAACCAAACCCCCAAGGTTCGAAGCATCTCATCAGAAGGTCCAAAGGAGAAGTCACTTTACACAATTATTGTATTTAATCGTTCATTTCATCCTCTGTAAGAATTATGATGATTTAATCCATGTTTTTATTCATTAATTCTTGCATTGCTGTTACCATGAGCGGTTAAGCACTCCTAGTGTTGGCCAAACCATGTATCTATTATTTTTATGATTATGATTTCCTGTTCAATTATGGTTCTGTTAGATATCCTTATAGCCTTTCATTGATCCTCATGTTTTCGTAGTATAAAGGGTGGCTTAGATCTTGTTAATCTTGATATAAGACTTACATTGTTGAACTTGGGATTAATGGGTACAAGGGTAGCTTGACATCTATCCCTAGTGTAGGAATTAACCAGATTACCACCTTTGTCACATTAAATACTTAAAAAGTATGAGAACTCTTTTAGAGATGGTTAATAATTGGTTTAGATTATAGATTGGTCTTAAGGGTAGTTGGAATTTAACAACTGCAAGCTTGGATGCCTTGCTCGTGTGATCGTAGGGGAATGTGGGATCGCAAAGTAAGTATAGGACAAACCTCAAATGAAAATTCGAGTTTGTCGACATTAGAACCACTAATAGAACTTATAAGTGAACATTGCACATGAAAATGTAATCGTATCATTGGTAGTGAAATGGTTAGGTTAGCACGCCTTTCTCCCTGAATTCTTCTATCTATTTACTTTATTGCATTTACTTTTCGTAGTTCTTAAAATCAAACCTAAAACCATTTTCAAATCGTGACAATAATCAAATTAAACTATTTAACCTTAGCTCTTGGGACGACCTCGGATTTACCAAACTACTGCACTACATACGACCGGGTTCTCTGCCCGTTAGTGCGTGTATCGGTAAACGAGTTTTATAAATTTAAAACTTGGTAAAATATTATTTAAAACAATTTACGCATCAAGTTTTTGGCGCCGCTGCCGGGGAGCTAAAATTAGTTTTAATTTGATTTCTTATTACTAAGCATTTTGATATTCATAATGGCTGAGGGGGAAATCGATAACCTCACTATGGAGCAGTATCTAGCATTGACTCGAGGAAACCAGGCACCGGGCATGGTTAAACCAGAAATAGGAGGCAATGTGAACTTTGAAATAAAAAGTCAATTCATGCGGGAATTAAGGGAGGACACCTTTTTTGAAAACAAGAATGTTGGGATTCTGAAGCTTCTACAAGTTAATACTGCTGGCTCAAGATTAATACTGCTAGTGAAGACTTAATGCTGTTAATTTAATCGCTAACTCGTTTTAAGGATTAAGGCATTAAAGGTTGTTTACTTCCCTTTAGAGGTTAACTACATTTTTGGTCTTGTTGTTTGTCGTAATATATCGGTTTTAATCCATTGTTTAAAAAAATAAACACATCTCGGTCATTTTTTTTTTATTTTTTTTTTTTATTTTTTTTTTTTATTTTATTTTTTTTTTTTTTCTTATGTTTGTTTCTTTTTTTTTTTTTTTATTTTCTCGTGTTTTTGTTTTTTCTTTTTTTTTGGTTTTATTTTTTTTTTTTTTTTTTTTTTTGTTTTTTTTTTTTTTTTTTTTTTTTTTTTTCTTTTTTTTCTTTATTTTTTTTTTTTTTTTTTTTTTTTTTTTTTTTTTTTGTATTTTATTTTTTTTTTTCTTTTTTTTTTTTTTATATTTTTTTTTTTTTTTTTTTTTTTTTGTTTTTGATTTATTTTTTTTTATTTTGTTTATTATTTCTTTATTTTTTTTATATTTTTTTTTTTTTTTTTTTTTTTTTTTTTTTATTTTTTTATTTTTTTGTTTTTTTTTCACAGATGGTCATATTCTCTTGGATTTGCAAGGTACACAGTAGAGGTTGTTGTCATCCCTTTTAATCTGTATTCGAAGTCTATGTACCGTTGTTTAGCATTTGCATAAATTGAATAAATGCCAAATACAAGGTTCACGGAGTATGTGATTGATGGAGACAATAACTGGGTCTTGATATGTGTTTTAAATCCCTTACTTGGTTGATAAAGGCCCGCTGGAAATCTGCATGAAGAAGGAAATACAAATAATGATGCATCACTCTATATATACTTATGAACAACAATAGGGATAAGTCTGAGTATGACAAGTCACCTTGACTGACAATGAGACTCGTATTGAGGAGTGGAACCTTCATTTGGAATCAAACAGTCTTTGATGGATATCATGTGACAGTGTTGTCCTTTCTCATTAAGTGAAAACCACTGCATAATTGGTAAGTTGGGAATTAGTTGTGCTCGTATTAATTTTATTAAGTAGACATTATACAGTAATGAATAAATAAAATCAAAGTGGTGCGAACGGTGAGGCTTAAAAGTTGACATAGCCAATTGAATACCGTTTTGTATCCGTTGATGTAGACTCCTTTGGTGAGAATCTGTTTAAGTTCATCAAGGGATGTGTAGAACAGAGATTGTGTGGCTAGTGACTATGTCTTAGGTACTGTTGATAGTTCACCTATATATGATATCTAAGTAAGTGAGTCATACTATTCGGGTTAAGTGTCATTTTTTCTTTATATCTTCTATAAATAACATACAAAAAAGTGCTTACTTTTTCTTCATATGGTTGGAACTCGATGCCAGCGAATATTAGACTGGTATGAGGGAATTGAAACTCAAATTGAAGGTCTGCAGTTTTGTGTTGGCTTGTGAACTGATATAAAGGAGCAATGAACCATCCATCTTCTCTCATATATGATGGATAAACTATAAAAACTCTTATCTCATCCTCCCCAACTAATCTGTAACTTAGGGCTCACCTTCCTTGAAACGTGATGGATATTTATATACGAACACTAAGGTTCGACCGTTGTATGAGATAGTGTGAGGTGACAAGTATTGGCCTCATCACTTGTGCTTTTGAGATTGATTGACGATAATACTCGTAACATAGCCCACGTGGAAATCTGCTTGAAGATGTGATAAACGGATTATTCTAAGAACCAAATCCTCTTCAACGATCAGTTAATGCGACAAACAAAAAGGATAGGATAAGTTACCTTGAATTAACAATGTCAACTGACGGAGGTTGTAAATCCGAGGCTTTAATTTCAACCGGATCCAAACAGGATTGTATGTAAATCCTCTCAATGTTATGTCCCTTTTCATTTATGAACAAGCACTACATATCTATTAAAAAATATGAACATCAGGGTATTGATTTGGGTAAATCCTTTATTATGGAAAGTGAAAAGCAATGTAACTAATTACCGTTTTTCCAATAAACGACTAAGCCTTTGGAGAGAAGCTCTTTGAGGTGGTTTCCAGTTTTATATATTAGAAGAGGATCCACATCCATAAGTATATCTTTATACTTTGTTAGCAATTCGAGTCTCAGATCAGGAAATTCCTGTGATTCAAGTGCAATCTCCAGTTCTTCCACAACACGAGACATTGTTGGCCGTTCTTCACGAGTTTTCCGTAAACATTGAAATGCAATGTCTGAGAATGTTTTCAATGAACTCGGATCCATTTGTTGCTTGAGATCTTGCAAGATAATCTTCTTTAACTTATCCTCTTCGTAGCTTTTTTTTCAGAAAGGCACATAAACCTTTAACTCATACCCAATATTTTCAGCACATATTTTCCCGGACAATATTTCAATCAAGACTACCCCAAAAGAGTACACATCCGACTCTTTCGTTAGGGAGTAGGTATCCAAAAAAATAGGATCACAGTATCCAGGGGTACCCAAGGCGCTCGTGACAAGAAGCGAGTACTGCTGGTTAGCAGGACCCATCTTTGAAAGACCAAAGTCAGAAACCTTGGCTGCCATGTTCTTATCAAGTAGGATGTTGGAACTTTTAATGTCACAGTGCAATACTCTTTGTTGTGTCCCGTTTGGATCATGCAAGAAGCTTAGTCCCTTCGCAGCGTCAATGCATATCCTGAGACGATGCGTCCAAGTGAGAGCAGGCAAACTTAACAAGCGATCGAGACTTCCACGACATGCATACTCGTAAATCAGGACCATCTCACCCCCTCGGTTGCAAAAACCCAGGAGAGATATCAGGTTTTCATGCCTGTAACATGAAAGCGTTCTGATTTCTTTGAAAAACTTAGGGTCGCCTTGTCCGTATCTACGATCAAGGCGCTTAATAGCAACCAGGCTTTTCTCCTCTGATTGAGAGTGAGACAGTTCTCCTGCATACACTTTTCCAAAACCACCTCTTCCGATAACCTTGGCTTCATCAAAGTTGTTGGTGGCTAATATGATATCTTCCAGTTGGATTTCAAGATGTTTGAACTCAGTCACAAAGGATGTCATTGTTAGTTGATCAGATAATAATAGGAAAGATCAAATTTGTTGAAAAAGAAGCACTGAAAGATGTATAAGAATGGAGAATAAGGACAGATTTTAAGACAGAGAAAAAATTATTTGCTGTGATTAGTTCAATGAATGGAGTGCCTTTATATAGGCTTATAGAGCACATTAATCTTCATGACTTATTGATCCACTAATCCTAATTAATCACATTTTAATTTTTCAATATGGAGATACTATTAAATTAATAGTTTTAACTTTTAATGCTGTAATGAAGTTTAATAATAATATGCCCAAATTAACCATCTCTCGTATAAATGCATAATAATGTTCTAATGCAAGGTCATTTGGTAAATGTGGTGCGACTAGGTGCAGTACTATTGTACAGCTTGGGCAGACTGAGTGGAAGGGAGGATGATCGCATCGTGACGAGAGTATGTTTTTGGCAGGGGATGGAAGTCCGTGAATGTGAGGTAGATCATGAAGATGTAGATCTACTATCTATCGTGTAGTAGTAGTTTTAGTGACGAGGTAATGTCTCTTTATGTGATTATATCTATTTAGTGATTTGTTGGAGTTTGGATGCTTGAAGGTAGGAGATTAGTTAGTAGTGAGTGAGAACTAGTGATAGGAAATATAAAGAGATATAGAGGTGATTTTCGGATGGGTGTGAGTTGTGTTGAGATTGAGGATATTGTATAGATTTGTTGGGTTGTGGTGGAAGTATATGCCTCTCTTGACGCTTTCAACTTCTGATCTCTTCATGTTGATTGGCGATACACGCGATTATGCGCTGTCTTCTCTTGCACTAGATCGAGAGAGAGTAAGAGCGCGTGAGCGTCGTATGCCCGGTGTGTCTGTAACTATAGAGATCGACATCTAAGATATCCGATGTGCGTACTACTATTTACGTATGAGAGTACAGCTTCAGAGTGGCTGAGTTATCAAAGCAATATCCAACAGCTGAATTCGGCTCACTGCTCTATTAGATATCTGAGGCGTAGATCAGGGAGCCTAGTAGGGTTCAGCAGAGTGCGTGGTAGACTATCATTGATCTAGAATGATCTGGACATATACTTGCTCGGATAGTATGTAGTATCACAAACCTAGTCATTCTCTAGACAACTGTCATAGCATACTGACTTATTAGGTACGTCAGCATTGAATGGATTCCTAACACGATGATTAAGTAAAAGCATAACAGCTATATATTTATTGTAGGAGTTACGAGCGCTGAAGGGATGAGAGCTGATAAGTATCGGTATTATATACAGCTGTGCCTATTCTCACTAGAGGCAGCTTAGTCAAATAATAATGGATGATTATGGGATAAGGGATAGTAAGATAAAGATACAATGTATGGTAAGAGTGGGGAGGTGGGAGGTAGAGAGAGTGAAGTGAGTATATTAGGCTAAGTTTGAGGGTGAGACGCAATTCGCGTGTATCATGCTACATTCGTGGAATTATATTGGCCTATTAGATCTCAAAATAACTTTTGGCCTTAGTGTTGCGCTATGTGTAGAAGCGGAGAGAGAGGGGAGCAGAGAATGAGAGGAGCACAGCGAGAGTCAGTTTTAGTTCAATGTCTCATAGTACCACAAAGTCCCATGGCTAGTGCGATCTGACGGCGGAGGCTACTCTACTATTCTGAATAACGGAGACACTTGGGTAGAAGCTGGAAGCGCGGTGTGTAATATGAACAATCGCCTTTATCTTAGCGACCGAGGCCTAGATGCGCGGTATGGGAGACAGAGGGTCTGGTATAGTTATATATTCGTGCCACATCATAGGTTAGAGAGGCAAGATGCGGGGTGTGGAATATTCTGTTGAGAGTAGGGCGAGAGAGGGAGCAATATATCTGATTATGCCTTGTATTTGCCTTCTATTGATTGTCTGTGGTCTAAGTCTATCTATTACACTGTATCACTAGTAGAGCGTACGGAGACTGCGACCTGGGGAATATTTCGTAGCTAGATATGAGGATGTCTTGGGGGAGGGTATCGTTAGTTCGAGATCGAGCAATTCCGCTTCGTTGGTATGAACAAACTGATTCTCTATACTGGATCCTTCCTCCATTTTTCTCAATGTGGTTAAAGATAGAGTTCACATCTAAGTAATTCAAATATCTTCGATTTGTCCTCATGATGTTGTCAGATACATCTTAATTGACAGTTCTGATTCAAATATCTGAGGTGGGGTATGGATATAAACTGAGAAGGACGTGATACCAAATCGACAAGTTTGATTCCGGACGAGGTGAGGTGGAAACGATAGACATGACAGGCATGGAGTGCTTGATTAGGAGGTGAAGGGACGCTGTAGGAGGTGGTGGGAATGTGTGAATTTCGCGTTCTTACAAATATTGGTGAGATGTATCAGTTCTATCACGTGAATTAAAAAGAGTAATGTTCTGGCTGAGATACAAAAGCGCTAGTAGTTAGAGACAAGTGTGTAGTAGTACTCAGTACAGCCTAGATACTAAGTGCTGCGCCGTAGGGGTGCTTGGTTGAGGGTGAGAATAGGAGTGCCGTGGTGATGAAATAGGTAATTTTTCATAGAGTCCTTAACTGTAGCACTGTAACGTACATTGCAAGCAGAGGAGAGAGTTGGAGAAAAGAGTAAGGGTGAGGACAATTTGGGTGTTGTTGTGGATATTTATAGTTTCTGCATATATAGATACTGGTGTTTTTCCGATAGAGAGGTTCAAAAAATAGTGTTCATTGTCGCTAAAGGTGGAGAGCTCTGGGTTAGAATAGCAGAGGATCGATGACTCATCTATAGCCGGGGGATAGGGGGGGACAAGAGATAGAGCGTGATTTAATAGGGAAAGGAGGTTTCATAGGAGTAGTATCTAAAATGGCAATCACTCAGAAATAGGGAAGTAGAGCTGGTAGGGATATCTAGACTGGAGGCGGGGTGGTTCTAGGTTGGACGAGAGCGCTGGAGGTGTAAATACATGAAGTATGGTATTGGGAGGAGAGTGTAGGGGGATGTAGGATAGATAGATATAAGTATATGATACATACTTGTGTCCTGAAGTGTAGTGGCACAGAGACTTTTGTAAGGGCTGAAAAAGAAATGTATGGTTATAGTTACGATTTGACCTTGTTCTCTATAACCTTGGTCCGCTGATACCTAAACTGTAACACCTCTAATTTTACAATATAGCACGGAAGCTAATCTTGGGTATTAACTTCATGGATACACAATCATAATCATAGAAAACAACTTTAAAAGAGACGTTGTTGGAAAATTTTAGTTATCATTCATTATAATCAGAGTTTTTACAAAATGCAGGTCCCAAAATCTAAAACATTATGTTTGAATGATAACAGTTCAGCCATCTTCGAGTCCATGCCACTCCGTACCACTGCAACTTGGCCAATTACCTGAGATAAACATGCTAAAAAGAGTATCACACAAAGGTTGAGTGAAATTCATAATGTTTGAAAATGTAATAATTACCTACAGTTTAATATATGAGAAATAATTGGAATTACTGGGGATAGATTATCAGGAGAACAATATTATCAGGAAAATAGTTTGAATATTATCATATGGTTTTGAAGTGCAAGTCACTATAATGGTAATAACTGCAAACGAAAACAATTATCATGGGGTAAGAGGTCAGGTGTAACATTATTATTGTACCTAAGCTCATGACATCAATACATTAACAGGGAAATCACCGTAGTGATATTGGTTAGGGACAAATATCCCCATGGAAAAGGTAACTTGCCAAGGTCACCTATTAGGACAAATAAAAGAAAACGGTTTAGGCAACCCCGAAGCATGGTATGACAAACGTGGAGCCGTCCCGTGCACCCCCAATTGATCTATACAGCAGATATTCGCGTGTTCACGGGGGGGGGGGTCGTCGCGCGTGTCAGGAGTAATCTGTTAGAATAGCAAGGATATTGTGAAGGAGAGCCTTGTAGACACTGGACGGATATACTGCGCTGAGACAAATACGGAACACAATGCTGTACAAGATGCATAGTGGCAAATATGTGCAACACTCCACATGCTCAGATCAGAGGTTGAATAGTTGAGGGTGAGTCACATGTTAATAGAAAGTATTCAAAAGATTGAAATATGGGGTTATGAATTCATTAAGTCTTTGAAAAGTAATCACATTGTTATGAGTATATAAAAGAGTTTTTAACAAGCACGTATCCCCCTCGCGGGTTTATAAAACATTCAAAAAATTAAAAGGCGAGACTATGAACTCACCTGGTAGGTAGATGTAATAAATTAATTTTTGAAAGAAAGCAACGCCCTATCACAATCTTAACCGGGAATGCTTTGATATATAAATATGATCATAAGACCAGCCGGATGTCACGTAGCAACCTGATTTAAATATAGTATGAGTCTTATGGAAGATCGTACTCGTAGAACTATAGTTTTTAAGAGTTATTAGAATTTGATTGATGATTGTATTGTGGAATTATTGTATCACCGTTAGTGGCCGAGTCATAATTTAGTAAGTCATACAGTAAACGTATTGAGTGCTAGGACACTTTAAAATCATAAAACCCAACAACTCATCCCATAACGTAATACCAAGAATGAAACCTCTTAATATGAAGCTCCCAAGTATTGGATATGATAAAAACGATTTTAAGGTTTTACTCAATATCTGGAAATGTTAAGCACGAGAAGCGTTAATTAAAGTTACGTCAGGTGATGTTTTGAATATGATTTTACACTTTTTCAAAATGTTACATTTTAGACCCTGGGTTTGGAAAATTGCAATTAGGCCCTTAGAGTTTGCATTTTTATTTACGACTTATGGACCTGTCAACTTGAAATGGATATACCAAAGTGAAACCTGGACTTTGAAAAGTGACATAATAGACCCCTATAAGTTATAACTTGTAAAATTACACTTATAGCCCGTTTAGTTATAAGTTCGCGAAAGTTACGATTATATACCCCTCATGGATTTAATTAAAAAACATGTCAAATTCCAATGCAAGCTATTTTCACATTTCAATAGACAGTAATAAAGTTGTATAATAAACAAAATAATGAAGTTTTAAACATAACGTAAGTTTAAAATAACGATTCGTTAAGCTAGGAACCAAAACGGGACGAAATTAGGTTTTCAAAACGAAACGCGCGGGTTTTAAGTTCAAAATATACCTACATTAATCAATAAAGTGGTTATTTTAACATATTTAGTAAAGCATGCAAGGATAAATAATAACATATTAAACATAAATAAACATTTAGATTTTAAGAAAATATGCGAAAATTAGAGGGTTTCGTGTTTAAAACCGGTTTTAATCAAAAATGGAAAATTAGCATGAAATGAGTTAAAAAACTTTAACCAGAGCATATTTTAGGATCAAATGAACTTATAAGAGTTTAGTAGCAGAATTAGAACACTATAACCTGGGTTTATGAGCTTTAATGAACAAAAATGGTGGAAATCAGGGTCCATTTTCGGGTATGTATTTCCACTCGTAACGCCTTGTAATCTTTACCCGGGCTTCAATTCTTTAGGCTTCACTCTTTGAGACTTCTTTAATGATCCTAGGGATCAAAGGGAGCAAATATAATTGGCTGCCTAAAATGGGAATATATGAGGTAGGAGGTGTGGTGCGATTTGAATGTGTGCCCAGACCCCTATTTATAGCATTCCCAACCCTTAGATGCCAAGAATTCTTAGTGATCATGGTTAGACACAAGGGAAATGATATGGGAGAGTCTAGGGCAGTTGTTGGAGAGGTAAGATGGAGCAAGTTGGAGAGTTGATGGATTGTGGTTTTGTTCTTGTGGTGGTCCGCGGCTGATAGGGCAAAAAGAAAAGGTCATGTGCCTTTAATTTCGACCAAGAGAAGGTTCAAGCAGGTGGGTGAGCTGCTACAAGGTGTCTAGAATGAGTTATGCAAGAACCTTGCACATGGTTAGGGCTATAATGGGGTTTTAAAGGAAATCTAAAAAGTTAGTGGATCCGGTCTTTTTGGGTTCGACAAGTTGATACACAAGTTATTCAAGCTTTTATTTCATGTGTAATTGATTAAGGATGGTTAATATATGTTCCTAAGATCTGATATAAGAAGGATTAACAAAGATTAGCAATTGGTTTGGGTTAAAACGGTAGGATTGAAGAATGAGGTCAACGAGATTAACTAGGGGCGCTCGATTTAGGTTTTTCTTTGACTTTCTTGGTTTATATTTTGTCATACTTTTGAGAATATAAGTAAAGGAATACAAATCCTAGGCTTATATAAAGTATTATTGAATAGAAGTTTGATATTTGGTTTTAAGTTAAAAAAGGTCGAAATAAAAGAATAAGCCTCAGCTTCAGCTTGGAATTATGGTTACGTATACGACTTGTTAGGGTTTTTTCAAGCTTTGAAATCCATAGTACTTTTGAAGCAATGATAATATAATGAATGGTAATGTTGTAAACTAATTTTATGGGTTTACAAAGACTCTTGGTGCTTTATTGAGATTGAACGGTTTAAAACGAATCAATGGGTCAAATGTATCATTTAGGGTTTCATTTAGGTTCTTGGATTTCAAAACTTTGTATAAATGAAGTGGCGAATAATGAAATAATGAAAGAATAGGATTTTCAGGTTTGTAAAATAAGATATAACAACTTATTAGAGTGTTGGTTGAGGTTTAAAAAGAAAAATATTGAAAAACGAGTTATGGTTTTACTATTTAGCTCGGGTTAGGGTTTCAGACTTTTGAATTAGGGTTATAGAAGTTTAAATAAGTTTATGGGAAGCCTTATAATAGAATAATATAAGGGTTTAAACATTGTATAATTGAGTGAGAAGCTATGTACACAAGTTATGTGAAGAAATTAAGAATGAAAAAACGGGAGGTAAAACGTCTAAATTGGATGACATGCTTTAAGACTTGTATAATGAGCTTTTGAGGACCTTGTACTTTGACTTGGAGGGGATTTATAATTATTCAAATGAGATGTTAAATTGCTTGTACATGAAGCTTTGGTATCTTTTACATTCACTTTAGATTGTTACATCTTCTGAAATTAAGGAGTTTTAGATGACATATGATAACAGGTTATTAAATCCGTTATAGGATATAAGCGTTTGCGATGGTACATTATAGAAAAGTGTACTCTTGTAAATAAGGATATAATGAAATATGAATTGACATGTTATGATGTTTGCTTGACATATATGAAGACAGGATTGTCATAGATAGGTTGCGTGAGCTCGTCTACTTTAGTTATGCAAGTTATATTATATATTAAGATATTATCAATACATGTAATGTAATAAAGCAAAAAATTTCCCCATACAATTGTGATAATAGTAAAATAGGTTGATGACAATTCTTGGGTTGTTATATGATTGATGTAAACGTTTAATTGCTTGATGCCCGTTTACATTGAATGATCGTTTTTAGCTTACGCAATTTTACTTAATACATGAAATTAAAAACAAACGCGTACAACACCAAAAATAAATAAATAGTAGATTTATTGACGTCGTCAATGACCTGAAAACATGGGGTGTTATAGACTTCCCCCTTTAAACGAACCTTGTCCTCAAGGCTTACGATGCGGCACTTGGCGGAGGTGCGATCTTGGTGAAGAAGATGTGGTATTACTTCTATAATCGATCTCACGTTCCCTTACGAAAACTCAGGACCCTTTCTCTTGGATATCCCATCTAATCTGACAAATGAGACACGTCTATGCCATCAAACTGTTTTGGACCTCACGACTCCATGATCTCGACCGGTTCCTCGACAAACTGAAGCTTGTCATCAACGTGTAGTCCATCCAATGACACAGTTAATGGATCATCGGAATAACACCTCTTTAAATTGGATACATGAAAAGTGTTGTGAACCCTGCTCAGCTCTTGCGAAAGCTCAAGCTTGTATACAATGGCTCCAACCTTTTCTAACACCTAGAGAGGTCCAACATATCTGAGGTTTAACTTCCCCCGTTTTCCAAAACGTACAACCCCTTCCAAGGCGAAACCTTCCAGCATAACTTTATCCCCCAACTAGAATAATCCATCGTGCTTATACGCTTCAAATCGGCATAAACTCTTTTGTCTGATCACGAGCTTTTTGCATTCTCGCTTATCTGAAATAAACTTCTCGTCCGTCCTCTCGAACTAAATCTGGAGTGGTAAGTTTCACTTGCCCAACCTCGGCCCAACAAACAGGTGAACGACATTTTCGACCGTAAAAAAACGGGCTTCAAAAGGATTCAACCATTAGCATAGCGTAATAACTGTTGTTTTAGACGAGAAACTACAACTAAGGACAAATGGTTTTACCCAACCTTTCAAAGTCATCACAGAGCATTGCACGCGTAACATAACCTCAGGATTTTGAATGGTCCTTTCGCTTTCCCGTCGGTTTCTGGATGGTATGCCGTACTCATGTCCAAGTTAGTACCTAAAGCCTTCTGAAGTGACCTCCAAAAATTTGATGCGAACCTAGGATCACGATCGCAAATAATTAAGACTATATTTCCATTGTCTTGCGACCCACTTCCTTTAGGTATATTTTTGCCAGTTTCTCCAGGGGATCAGTTTCCCTCATCGGTAGAAAGATTGCAGACTTAGTGAGTCAGTCAACAATCACCCAAATGGTATCGTAGCCTTGCGACGACCAGTATCTATTGTTTCTTATATTATGATGTTACTAGAAAAATGTAACTCACTCTATATGATGTTTAATTTATATCCTTGGCTTGAGTGGCTCCTCTTTTTGATTTGGATAATTAAAGGTACAGGTAAATTAGTGATGCAGAATTTAGGGTGCAACGGTGCAAGTATATAACTAAGAGCATTGGGTGCAGTCACTTGGCACCCTCGCCAAGTCGACGTGCCCCTTACACAACCCGCGCTACTACACCAGTGGCCACCCTCGCCAAACCAGACGCCAAAAATTTGGCTTGCACCAAATGAAGAATCTAGTTTTTTTAATTGGGTTTTGTGTTGAGTTTGTGTTTTAATTGGGTATGGTGTGTCCCAAAATTAGGGTTTTGGCTTATGCTCTAAAAGTGGTTTGAAGTATTCAAGTCATGATATCATTTGATAGTGATTAAGCGCATAATGAAATCAAATATTGTTCTAAGTGATCATCCCTACGAGATTAATTTGGTGTTAATTTCATATATCCTTGTGATTATATGTTTTTTATTTTTTTAATGGTGTCAGTTCCAATTGTGATTTCTGCAACTCAATCGGAATATCATTATACACTTAATAATTATGTTAATTAAGTACATGAACTACTAAACTATGATATCTTCTTATCCTTAACAAACAAGACCAATAAGTTATAACTATACACATAAATTAGTTTTTCTTGAATTCGTATGCAATTAAAAGAAGTTTTTTAATGTTACCTGAGATGCCGACGAAGAAAATGAACTGAGAGAGGCCGGAGGTGATGATATCGCCAATTTGTGACAACTGAACAACCATGATTTGAAGGAACAGTGGTGGGATAGAGATTGTGACTTGGATGATTAGAAAATGAAATGAGGCAGATTACTCGGGAACAATTACAAGAAATACTTTCGCAAAAATAAAACCCAATTAGAAATTTTATTAATGATTATTTAATCAAGTTTATAAACTTATCAAAAATTATGTGAACAAAATTTTTAAATTAAGCCTATTATAAGGTAGGTTTGAGCGGTGAGCGTTACGATTTTGAATTCTCGTTTGGCAAGTAAAAAGTAACTCTTTAAACTTGGAGTAGCTTTAAAATTTTGTTAAGTGCAATATTTATTAAACATGTCGTATCTTTTAACCACTCTAAATTAAGTGTTGCAATTAAGGTTTTAAAAATGCGACACTTGAACTAAGTGTTGCATTAGTGTGTAAAATTTGCAACACTTTATAACATTTGTTGCATTAGAGCTTTAAATGCAACACTTTTGTTAAAAATGTTGTATTATTATCAATTTTGTAAAAAGAGCAACATATTTTATAAGTGTTGCTTTGAAACCGTTGCATTAGGCAAGTTTTCTAGTAGTGTCAAACCAAATGGCATAACTTGGAATTCATAATGGCCGTAACGAGTTCTGAAAGCGGTCTTTGGAATGTCTTCATCTCGAACCCTCAGTTGGTGATAACCTGACCTTAGGTCGATCTTCGAGTAGACACTCGACCCTTGAAGCTGATCAAATAGATCGTCAATTCTTGGAAGTGGATAACGGTTCTTCACTGTTAGTTTAATCAATTCTCGGTAATCAATGCACATCCGGAATTATCCGTCTTTCTTCTTGACAAACAAGACCGGAGCTCCCCAGGGTGAGGAACTGGGTCTTATAAAGCCTTTGTCAGATAACTCTTGCAGTTGCTCTGACAACTCTTTCATTTCGAAAGACGCCAATCGATAAGGTGCCCGTGCTACAGGTGCAGCACCAAGAACCAAATCAATTTGAAACTCCACTTGTCGAGTTGGAGGAAGACCCGGCAAGTCCTCAGGAAATACATCGGGAAAATCTCGGACAATGGGTACATCCTCAAGTCGCTTCTCCTCCGACTTGTCTTCCGTCTTTTTTGTAGTAACATGTGCCAAAAAGATAGGACATCCTTTTAGAAAATATTTCTGAGTTTTGGTGCACGATATGATGTTCAATCATGTCTCATTTCCCTAGTTACTCCATTAACCATGAACGATTAGATTTTCATTTCCCCAAGGGATGCGAACAATCTTCTCGGCACATACAATGATCTGGGCATGTCACATCTTAGATCAATAATCCTAACATGGGAGTTTCACCACGTCAAAGTACCTGCGAGAAGAGTACAAGTGGAAAACTTGATCTGATTATCCACAGAGCAGTTACTTATGCAAAACACAATCTCCATCCTTTCAAACTGTTGGGAATAAATCTTCATGTGACTTAATACTGCCAACAGTACTAAAGGAGTTAGTACTGCCAGTACAAAGTTAGTACTGCCAAGGAAATTTAATACTGCTAGTTGAGGAAGTT
>BQNB010058715.1:4881-37641 GCA_026074375.1 Tanacetum coccineum
GATTGCTTGTCCAAAGAAGTGTTTTATATTGCAACAAATTCTGAGCTTACTGTATCTAGATTCACTGAAATGCATGATGCCCACACTGTTGTTCAAGCACATTGTCTGGAACTAGAGATTTCTAAATTACGTGATAAGGTTCAAAAAGATAATCATACTTAATTAGTAAAACATTTTTCCAATCTTGAGGTAAATCACTTAAATTTACAATTAAAGTATCAAAACATTAAAGAAAGTTTTGGAAAGAACACATCTCCACCCGCTCGAGATGAACCTGATTTTGACTCAGTCTTTGTAATTGAAAAATGAAAGCTTCCATTCAAGGAAAAGACAACGCCATCAAAAAATTGAGGATGCAAATCTCTCAATTAAAAGAGACCCGTAGTGAAGCAGACCGCACTCTTGATTTCAGGGCCTTAGACTTTCAGATCACTCAATTAACTAAAAAAGTCACCGTTATTCAAGAACAAAATGATCTTTTTAGGGCTGGGAATGCAAAAATTAAGCAGCACTACAAGGAATTGTATGATTCAATTAAGATCACACGTGCTAAACATATCGAACAAACAACTGCCTTGTTAACTGAAAATGCGAATCTGAAAGCCCAATTACATGAAAATCTAAAATGCATCACTATGGATTCTGTAAATCCAAAAGTTCTTGCCCCTGGTAGGTATGCTATAGATGTTTAACCAATTCCCCCTCACAATAGGAACAATAGGGAAATTCATTTAGATTATCTCAAACATTTTAAGGAAAGTGTAGAAACCCTTTATGAGATAGTAGAGGAAGCTAACGTTGAAAGACCATTAGATAGATCACTTACATCTGCTTGCCGTTAGACTAAACACTCTCAGGAACTATTAGAATATGTGATTGGCACTTGTCCGAAAGACTTCAATAAACAAGATAAAAAGCATGCTTCTACCCCTTTAACTAAGAAAAAGCAAGTTACTTTTAAGGACCAATGTGACACGTCAAATAATAACACACACAAACATGTAGAGCAACTAAACATTCAGAAGACTAATGTCCATGTGATTCCTTCTGTTAACAATAAGATTTCACTAACAAAAGACGATCCGGAGGTCGGGGAGGATAGAAATGAAAGTAAGCCATTTTATTAGAGAGAGAAAGGAAAGAGTGTATATGTTTTCTAGAGAGAGAAACAACACACACTTATGAGAAAAATGTTTATCCTTACCCCTCCATGGAAGTATGGAGGGGGTATTTACAGTCCTAGTGACACCTAACTATTATAACTTGTCATTATTAGTCCCTACGTGTCACACTATAACTAAACTATTGTAATTCCATATATGTCACCATATTTTAAGGCTAACAATCTTCCCCCAATATGTGGACATATGGAATTACTTACAATGTTCCTATCATGTACAAATACAACACAAATAACGTCTTCCAAAGCTGAAGATGTCTTCCGAGTTCTCCTGGTCTTGAAACTTGTACTCCAGCTTGGATCTTCAGTATCTTTACTTGTACAGGAACCATTGTAGTATGCACGAGTTGGATTAACTTCCCCCTAATTCATGCAGCATGTCTCAAAAAGCTTTCTTCATAGACTCCTTTTTGGCGAAGTTTTTGAATCAGCTTCCCCTCAAACCAATATCCCTATCTTGAGCAGATTCTGAAACTTTGTTGTAGCTTGAACAATCTTCTACTTGTCATTGACGTGCATAGCGGAATTTTGTAGAAGTCAAACCACACCAACGACCACTACTTCTTGTCATTAGGGCTTGGTGAATATTCGTTCGGGGTGCATGCGAGAAATCAGCATCAATTCTTCTCACGTATGCAGTATACTTCATAAACCATGCTAAGTAAAGTAGTATACACTACTTCCCCCTGGAAGTTGACATGGTAACATCAAAGTCAACTAAGTCCCGGATGTACACATTTTCCCCCATGATGGTTGCAAACTCTCGGAAGCATCATTGTCGTGTACACACATATACTCAAGAAGTTCTTGTCTTAAGTACAAATCTTGAAATCCAAAAAAAAGCATTACCCTCTTGTCTTTGGAAACCGTAGAGGAGATGAAGCAAGAATCAAGAAAACTTGGTATAATCAAGGTCTTGTATATGAATGTCGTTGAAGAACTTTGAAAATTGTACTTAGACTGTGAAGTACCATTGTCTTGGAATCCCGTGAGAATTACTGATTACATCTCAACCTTTAAACTCTCTGGCTAACTTACCAACCTTGTATCATGTCGGTTGTTGTTGTGATCACTTGGTGAAGTAAACCCGATATACCAAACTTGAAAATGAAGTAAAATCCCCCAAATTTGTTACTTAAGCTTGCACTGTTGTTGATTGAAGAACGGTGCATGATTAAATCTATAAGTACTCTATACCCAACCAAAAAAGTATAAGAAGTATAGCACCTCTTGAAATTGTCCACATCGTCTTCTGCGTATGACACTGAGTACTACAATGTAACTCCTTTAAGTGATAGTTAACCAGGTCTGCAACCAACCACCCCTGACTTCTGGTAACTAGATAATTCAAGTCTTAATCATAAGTTGTATACGTTCAAGCAAGTCATCAATCGATAGATTGGGTTTAAAGAGAAGGGGTGGCAAATAGAAGGAAGTCTCGATGATTAAATAAGTAGACGCCTTCGTGAAACCCACTTCAATCTCAAATAAGAGATACCAAATCAACTTCGTAATCACTTGTCATCGTAATCCAAATCTAGCCATTTTTGTCGTTAAATGAATCTTTTCAGGATCGTTTTGGCATTAAGTGTTGTGTTTGCTTTGGTGTTTATGTTTTGATTTGTCTTGATGAGCATATTCCCAAATTCAGTCACATGCCCAAAGTCGGTCACATGCCCACCTTTCAACATATTTCGCTTGAGAAACAGAACTGCATATTTCGCTTGAAATCTACACATTTCGCTTGGTTTAAGGAAATTACACATTTTGCTTGGTTTAAGAAACATGTTTCGCTTGAGAAAAAATTGCACATTTCGCTTGACATGAAATTGCACATTTCGCTTGACTGAAGATACATATTTCGCTTGGGTAAGAAATGCACATTTCGCTTGAAATTTTCAACATGTTTCGCTTGAGAAAAAATTGCACATTTCGCTTGACTGAAGATACATATTTCGCTTGGGTAAGAAATGCACATTTCGCTTGAAATTTTCAACATGTTTCGCTTGAAGTTTTCATCATATTCCGCTTGAACTGTTTTAACATATTTCGCTTGAAATTTTGTCAGTAACTTATTTCATAAAGACGACATATTTCGCTTGAAGATTAACCTGTATATATCGCTTCAAATATCATACATATTTTGCTCAATAATTTAACCTGCATATTCCGCTTGAAACTAAACATTCATATTTTGCTTGAACTTTTCCTGCATATTTCGCTTAGCCTACATATTCCGCTCGGTGTCACTTTTGAGTGAGGACCACTTAAACTAACAAACAAGATGTCCTTTTCTTGTGAAGCACAAATTATGGATCTATGTTCCCTTTGTTTTGACCAGTGTGGACCACAAAGGAATAAGCAAAACATAAATAAGCTCCAAAATAAGCAACCAATTAAGCTCGAAATAAGCCGAAATAATCTTGAAATAAGCTCTGACAATAAGTATACTAACCTACAAAAAAAACCCACCCACCACCCGCAGCCCCCTCATCACTCCCCCCTTTTCCACCTCCGTTACACATCACACCCGCCCCATCGCCTATTCCCACCCCTCCCCGACTCACTTCCATTCACCCCCTCCCCCCCCCCCCCTTACGTTCCATCCTGCTCCACCTCCCTCCTTTCCGCATTCCTTCCTCCAATCCGCCCCCAAGTCCCCTCCCCCTCCCCCACCCTCCTTTTCACACTCCACGCCCCTCTCATCACTCTCCCTCACCCCCCCCTCCTCTCATTTCTCCCCCTAACCAATCCCCCAGCCTGCCCTACCCCTTATCACCTCCTTTCCTACATCACCTTCCCCCCCCCACTTCACTACCACAACATCTCCTTCTACACCCCCCAATACTTATAAGTATCACGTAACAATTTCAGATGTTCATCAATGTCACGATATGTATATTGGATAATGAATATGTTGTAATGACACGCAACTACTTTGTACAATACACTCAACTCGAGATTCCAGAATTCCGTGACACACTGATCCAACACATAGAATCTGTTAAGAAGTCGATTGATGAACGTGCAAAGCATAAACAAGAGTATAACAGCTGGGTGAATGAAAGATAAATGCAGACAACAGAGGATAAGGTTGATTTGAGTAAAGCATTGGATGCTAGCTTGGTTGATACAGAAAGCAGTGGGACAACATTAAAAGAGCAAGATACAAGTAGCAGATTAGGGAATGATGCACATGCTGATGATGCAGATATCAGACCCATATATGATGAAGAGATAAGGACTGAGGACACAACATGTGCTGAGATCAGTATCTTTGCTACTAGACAACATCATACTGAGCAACCTGAATTCAATAATGAAGGAGAGGTTGACCAGAATGCTGAACAATGTCATGACACATGTCCTTTGCCTACTACATTAACTAATAACCAGACAACTGAACTCTCAAATCAATCTCTTGAATCTGAAATTTTCGTTCAAAAATGACCGTTGCCCTATTCAAAAGATTTTTTTTAGAATGGAAGCACAATGTTGTTAATCTTAACTTAAATATCAAAATACGCTTTTAAAAGAATGCTAAACAATGGTTATTTTTTGAAAGTAAAAATAGTATTGAAGCCAAGGTTAACACATGATATAGATGTAATTGAAACAAATAAACATCGAATTGGACATAAAGTGGCTAAGTTGGTTAAAGGAAAATGAGACATTGAAAAAGGTATTCAAAGAAATTGTTTGATTGATTTATCAAGACAACAAGAGCATAAGAACATTAAAAAAGAACACACAACTTCTATGCATTGCAAAAATAATGTAAATTTCAAAGCTCAGCTTCAGGAAAAAAAGGGTTTGGAATTCCAGCATTAAAAAAAGAGTTAAGTGAAAATTAACAGGAAATATTGTGACTACTAAGTTTGCAAATATCATCAATCTTAGGGAACCCGGCTTTTCAACCAAAGTAGAAGAAGAATCAATCAGTTGTTAAGGGAAAACCGACTGCGTTTAAGTCTGAACGACCTATAATTTCAAAGCCACGGTTTGCCTCCCAAGTTGATGTCAAAAACGATTGTACTAAAACTAGTCACTACTCATTATTTGCCTAAGGAAAGAGAGAATCTATGTTGCAAAACCTCATCTCATGATTGCACCTGGCCTCTTCCTAGGTATAGCTCTTATGATTGTTCATTATCAACTTCCTAGAGGAAGCTAAGAAAAAAGACAACAAGAAAGGAGTGGAAATTCAAAACTAGTGTGATGCCTTCTGCTAAATCACAAAGCACAACTAATGGTAGCAAACCAAAACCTAGGATCAATAAACAAAAGTCTAGGAATTGGCTTGCATCTAAAGTGTGCGTTACGACAAAAACTATGCCATACAGAACACTCTAGGAATTTCTAGAAGTTTTTCATGACTCTAAACATTTTGTTGCTCGGACATGCAGGATTTGTGTCTTTATGCAAATCATTGATTCTTGTTGTAACAAAATTCCTTAATGAATGGCAACTTACGTGCAAAGGCTTCCATCACATAAGACAAACAACGGATACAACCTGTAGAGCAAACAAGTTTTGCAAAGAAACCAGAAAGACAAATCCTAATAGGACATAGGTTTTCAATCAAAAAGACTTCCGTTATGCATGAGAAAACAATAACTCCTAGATCTTGTCTTAGGTGGAAACCGACGGGTAAAATTTTCAAGACAGTTGGTCTTAAGTGGATTCCTACTGGAAAGATATTCACCTCTAACACAACTAAGGTTGACAGTGAACCCACAAATGGTTTAAATGACGATATCACTAACAAGTATGAATGCGAACAAACTCTTGATGTCAGTGCAGGTACTCTTAACTTAAGTGCAGGTACATCTTTCAATCCTAAAAAGGAAGGACTCAGAGTTTGGTTGCTGAAAAGACTGATATCTTTGAAACCAGGGCTTTAAGGAATTTTGATCTGATGAACAAATAATGACTTCTGATCATAACAGTTCAGAACTCGGAATTCACGACCACAGCAATGAACAGTCAAGTTCAAAGCTGGTTCCAAAAGTTGTTCCTCCAGCAGACAAGATAGCTACATCAAGACAAGAGTTGGAATTACTATTTCACCATCACATAACAATGTTGAGGTCAACATGTAAACATTTTTTATAAAACCAAATATAAAAATATAAAATCTCAAAAAGAAAATACAAAATCAAAAAATCAGAAAATGTTTCAAAAACTATTCTTCTCGACATGTCTCTTGGAATCAATAACATTTACGTACCTAGAAATGTTGATTAACATCGACACGGGCGTGTAAATGAAGTTCGAACAAGAGTTTCAAATGTTTTCAAAACATGTCATTTCTAATTTTTCTTTATGACTTGTAATCACTCTCAGATTGCAACTCGGACCCGAACGACAAAGGAGAGTGTACGCATAAGTGCGCTTATCCTTAGCGTTAGAAGAGAAGTCTTCTAACATTTGGTTTTTCAAAAAGTTAAACACAATTTATCAAGAATTTATTCATAACGATTCAAAAAAATTTACAAAATTGCGTGTTCAACACTCCATCCCTCATATTGTTTTACAAGACAATTATTCTACATTTGGTGTCATTTTTAAATGAGTCAATGTTTGAGGGGGAGTTTTCTGAAAAACAATGTTTTAATGATTGTTGGATACATCATAACATGACAATTCTTATGTATTCAACACATTATAAAAGGTCTTAATAACATCTAAGGAATAATAATGACTATTACATGATTGATTGTTCTTAAGTGATTTGGTTGGTTTGAGCACAATTTTTCAAGAATTATTCGATGACAATTAATAATCTTTAAATTGTGTGCTCAACAATGCTAACCCTTAATTTTATATTCATTTTACAACTTGGTATCATTGTTTTTGGTGTCAAACATATGTAAAAATCGAGGGGAGCAAGTTAATGTTTCCATATAATTTCATGCAAAGATAAAAGGTTTCTCCCCAATTGTATTTCAAGACAAGTTTTTAAGCACAAAGTATTTCATAAAACTAAAGTGACATTAGTATTTAAAATAAGGGGAGTAAGAAATGTATTTAAAAATGTGATCTTGAAATAATAAGTGATTTTATTCCCATCTCAAAGTGCTTGATACTCTTCGAAAAGGTTTTATGTTACGATCTCATACCTTACACACTTCTTATTTCACGATGATTTAAAGTCTTAAGGTTGGTAAGGTTAGGTATTTTGTCCTTGATCCAACCAGAACCGGAGGGATCTACCCAAGGACACTCCATAGTTAGAAATAGCAGTCCTTAGGTATGATTGGAGATGAATGTGTATAAGGGAAGAATGCCGACTAAGATTGAGCTAACACTGGAACAATCACAACAAGGTGTTAGTAATGACGTCTTGGTAAGCATTGAAGGGGTTGAAGAATTAAAAAGAAATGTATGGATAAAGGGTCTAAAGAAAGAAGCCCTCCACACAACTTAGGCAGAAACCGGGTCAATACATATGCTGTCAGAATCACAATGTTGATTGCTGATATTGAAGACGACATCATGGACCCAGTAATGCAATGCACAACCCTCCCCAGCCATTCGGGTTTCCCTCAACAGAAACTTGTCTCATTTGTCACGGAGATACACACAACTTCTATTGACTTTCTCACTTCGAGATAGTTGATATTAAATAGGTGGCAATCTGCTCCAGCCTCCGATTACTAAAACTAAAACGCACTAATCGAGTCTAGAGCCAAGAGATCCATAAATAAATCTTATTAGGACACATTCCATTACTAACACTTGTTGAACACCAATTAGTTCACAAGCTGTTAACAAGAGTCCTACGCATTATCCTTGTGATTGTGCCAGAACATCCGAGTGATACTTATGTACTCACAATGAAGATGGAAATCCTGCTTGAGCCAGCATCAAACAAGCTCTTGGTAGGTGACTTGCGAGATTCTATAAGAATCAAACTTGTTCCAGGAAATGAATTGACGGCTTAATCAGAAAGATAGTAACTATCTGATTCACTCTTACCGTGTTGTCTGCTTTGAGACGTTCCGGTAATGAGAACTAGCAAGCATGGTAAATCTAATACATCTGTGTTAGAAGATCCTACGCTTTGAGCTGGAAACCCTGTCAAGGAGATCCTTTGAATCTACCTGGATCACAGGTACAATATTTATATTGTAAAATGATCCTACAGAACCGAAGGTTAATCTAACCAAATTCGGATGAATAACAAAGCCATATTCGTCCACACACTTTATTGCTAACTGTTTATTTCAGGATTCACATAAAGATGGAGATGGTGATGCCTTATTCCAGCTAAAGTTGGATTCATTACCACATGCTCATGCTCAAACTACAAAGACATACTATAAGCATCGAGATTTAAGAATCATGAAAGCTCAAGAATTAAAGACAAAGACTTCCGCACAAACTCTGATATACAAGATCTTCCTTCAAAGATATCAAGTCTATCAAGGGAGATTGTTAGCAAGCTTTCAAGATGATGCAAAGTATGAGCATGTTGGTCAAGACACAAGATCGCAAGGTGGCAAAGACGATCAAGACGGAAGGATAAAGATTTAAAGATCTCGGACGAAAAAGACGAAGTCAAAAGACAATGACAAAGGCTCAAGATCAAAGATCACAAAGCATGAAGGAACAAACCTACAACGTAGACAGAGACAAAGATCACAAGAGCTCAACGACAAAAGCAATCTCATTGATCTCACGAAGGAGTGTCACAATGAACTCACTTCGGGGGAGATTGTTAGCCTCAAAATATTAAGTCGAACAATGGAAGTTCGTTCATTAATTATATTAGGTCTCGGTCATTAATTAATATACGTTGTAATAGGCTAGACGGGTAAACGGGCTCTTAAATGTAATCTAATAGGTCACGTGTATCGGGCGAAAGCCCAAGTAAACTCGAGCCCAACCCAAGACAAACCCACGGCCCATTAAGCCTTCTATAGGCCGGCCCACATTGGGTATTTAAACCCCTCTCCATGTGTAGAGAGAGGGTTGTTGGTCTCATTTATAATCTTGACAAGTAAATCAACCTCCACTTTTTCTCTCTTAACTTTCTCTCTCTACTTTCTCTTTCTACAATTCTTCTCATCATCCAATCTTACTTTTCTTGTTCATCATAATATGAAGTGAAGTGATTCTTGGGTTTTCGATAAAAACACATTTAAAATAGTATCAATTACTAGGTTCAATCAAGTTTATATTTGAATCTTTAAATGTTATGGATATGTGTTAATTGGTGATTGGGATGGGTGCGCATAGGTGTAGAGAACACTCGATCAGTGCTAGATTAGGATATATCTATCACAATTTGATGCCATGATCTAGTTTAAGTTTGTTTTTCAATCGTAATGCCATAGAGTGTTTGGAATTGTGTTTTATTGCTGGGATTTACTCATTAGGATGAGATAATGACAGTTTGATGTTTTCTTGAGATCCTCTTTCAATACATTGCATGAGTAGATGATTTTCTCATAAGGTTTGACTTTTAAAAGTCAAACAGTGGTTTGATGTTGTTGTGACCTGTTTTGAATTACTTTATGTGATAGTATAACGGTTTATTATAGTAGTAAAACATGTGTGCATGAACCTTTGAGGCTTTAAGAGAATGTCGTGGCTTAAATGATTAAGTTCGGCTCGAATGGTATGAATTCTGATAGATTGGTTTGTCGTGGTTGATTGTTTAGATGCATAAATAGTTCTAGGATACCTTAGATTATGTTTGGAATAGCCAAAATCAGTAAGAAAATTGAATGAAAGTTTATGTTTCGTGATTGCGGTTTGCAATATTCTTGGTAGCAGTTTGCCTGTTGATATTCGTTCTTGATGGCGGATTGCTTAGGAAATGCCAGATAGCGATTTGCTTAGAGTTGCTTGATGGCGGTTTGGTCTGTTTTTGCTTGATAGCGGTTTGAGATGTTTGCTTGATAGCGGATTGATAGGTTTTGCCTGATAGCGATTTGACATAATTAAAATATTTTAAGTTGTGCAGGCAAACCGCTACGAGGTAGCGGTTTGATGAAGATTATTTTTATTATTAAAATAATCCAAACCGCTATTTTGAATTTTTCTTAACTAGTAGCGGTTTGATTAAAATGAATATAATATCTGTAGCTGTTTGGTCATAGCGGCTTGGTTTAAAATGAATATAATATTTGTAGCTGTTTGGTCATAGCGATTTGATTAAAATGAATATAATATTCGTAGTTGTTTGGTCATAGCGGTTTGATTAAAATGAATATAATATTCGTAGTTGTTTGGTTATAGCGGTTTGATTGAAATGAATATTAATATCCGTGGTTGTTTTGTTGTGGCGGTTTGATCATTCCACTACATAGCGGTTTGATCATTTCCTTACGTGGCGGTTTGATCATTCCTCTTTACAACGGTTTGATTAACTCTCCTCACAGCGGTTTGGTGCCAAGTGGGTAGCGGTTTGGGCCAGAATCTCAAAGTTTTGGCCTATTAGTCCCAATACCCTCTCAAGGCCCAATCTAAAGGCACAATTACCTCGTTAACACCAATCCGGGACTTGTTAACTTGTTTGTGTTCATCGAATATCCTTGACCAATGTCGTCTTAATCTCACCATAATCAATCGAAGCATGTCAATGTTCTCATCTAACATCAAGATATATGTCATGCATGTCTGTCTTTGTTGATATCCTTGTGCAGACAAAATGGTTGATGAGAATGTTCCCGCTCCTGCTCCCACAAGATTTGATGATCAGATACTTCTAATTGTTGCATGGGTACCTATTGGAAAGAGCAACTATGTTTTGGATCTTCAAAAGAAGCAAAAGAATCCAATCTTTCAGATATCTGTGGATATTCTACAAAACATAAACTTCTTTAGGGCATTCACTGCCTCAGCCTCGGTTCCAGCTATCTACATTCAACAATTCTGGAACACGCTTACATATGAGGCGAAGACTAGAGCTTACAGTTTTCAGTTGGATGAAACCCGATTCGTGTTAGATGTTAATCTTCTGAGGAAGGCATTAGAGATAACATCCATTGATCAAGCTCGCCAGTTTGTATCACCTCTGTCGGGTGATGCGATTATGGACTTTGTGAATGAGCTGGGGTATACAAAGGTTATTCACTTTGTGTTAAGAATGGAGGTGAATAACCTATATCAGCCTTGGAGAGCAATATTGTCTATGATCAACCAATGTCTCACAGGCAAGACTTCTAGGCATGATAGGTCCAGATATCCCGTTCTTCAGATGCTTTGGGGAATTATTACAAGCACTAATGTTGACTATGTTGAACTTATGTGGGAAGAATTTTTACAAGCCATTCGGACTTTCTTACTGATAAGGCCAATCTGGGCAGTCCCACTAAGAAGGGCAAGAAAGACAAGCCTCACGTTATTCCTTATTGTCGATTCACGAAGCTTATTATCTGTTATTTGGGAAGAATTCACAATATTCACCAAAGATCAGCATCTCTGTTCCATCTTGCGGAAGAAGACCTCGGACTTGGTAATCTCAAATTCGTTTCCAAAAGCGAAGTCGATGAAGTCTTTGGAATGCCAATTCCCAACGAGCTAATCTCGAACAATATAAGGAACGCATCGTACTACAATGCGTACTTGGAAATGGTTGCTAAGCATGATCGGAAAATTGCATCAATTGGACCCTCTTCACAACCACAGGATGACACCTTTGCCAATATTGTTCGTGACTCTCTGTCTCCTGCAGATGCTGAAACAGGTGTCGAATTAGATAAGACAAACAGTGAAGGTGATACGAAGATATTGCATATTGCTGAAGAACTAGGAGATGATATGGATAAGCAGGTGAATCTAGAGGAAAAGATTGTTGAACTTGATCAAGACCAGGTTGGATCAAACCCTGGTGAAACTCACGAGTCTCGACCTCCGCCAGAGCAGGTATTAATGGACGAAGACCAGGCTAGACCAGACCCTGGAGAAATCCGTGTGGCTCTTGCTGGACCAGACCCTGAGCCCACGTACGATGAGTTTATGGCTAATGTGTACCCCAACGTTCCGGAAAGCTTAAAGTTTCCAGCTGACGAACATGTCATCTTAGAGGAACCACTAAGTTCATCCAGGACTCTCTCTTCAATGAAGAATTTGGATGATGCTTATACTATTAGGGATCAGTTCATAAATGACAAAGCAACTGAAGATGAACCGGAGAAACTCAATGTGGAATCAGAAGTGGTCTCAATGGTCACTATTCCAATTCATCAAGCGTCTGCCTCAGTTCCACGTTATAGATATCTCATCTCCTTCTAAACCTGCTTCATCTACCACTCAAGCACCAATCTTTACAGCAACAATAACGACTACAACAACAACCCTTACACCTCATCCACAACAACAAAGCACAATTGAATCAGAGTTAGCTGAACATGTCACAACTCTTGAAAAAAAATTCTCTGATTTAGAGCAGAAAAATAAGAATCTCGATAACACGACTCGGAATCTTGGATCCAGGGTTTTCACTTTAGAGCTTAGGGATCTGCCTTATACGATTGATGAAACTGTCCGTAAAACTGTTAAAGACGTTGTACAAGTAGCTCTACAAGTACCCCTTCGAGATCGCTTCAGAGACTTGTCCGAAGAAGATATGAAAGAAATGCTTCACCAATGAATGTTTGAGAGTGGTACATACAAATTACTTCCGGAACATGTCGCTCTCTATGAAGCTCTTGAGGCATCTATGGCACAGGCACAGAGGGACGAATTCCTTGTTGAAAAAGACAAGTCATGCAAGCGATGTTGTGACGATCAAGACCCTCCTCTTCCTCCACCAGATTCAGCTCAGCAAAAAGAAACGACATGACTCTGGCGCTTCTGGCTCCTCACAACCCCCAGCCCCACAGTCATCAGCCTGGAAGAAGTCTGACACTAGAGATACTCCTTCAAGCTCCTCCAAGCAATAATCCGGCCAACATTCTGAGCAACCAGTCAAAGACATACCAATGCCAGATACTACCAATATATCTGATTCTCTCAATAACACAATAGGATTTAGATCTAGGGTTTTCACTTTGGAGCTTAGAGATCTACCTCATAAGATCGATGAAGCTGTCCGTGAATCTGTGAAAGAGGCTGTACACGTGGCTCTTCAAGCTCCACTTCGAGATCGCTTCAGAGAACTGTCTGAAGCTGATATGAAAGAAATTCTTCACCAGCGCATGTTTGAGACTAGTACCTATAAGTCACTTCCTAAACATGTGGCTTTATATGAAGCTCTTGAGGCGTCTATGGAATGGGCGAACAGGGACGAATTCTTGGCTGAAAAAGAAAAGTCCCGCAAGAGACAACATAATGATCAAGACCCTCCTCCTCCTCTACCAAATTCTGATCCAAGTAAGAAGAGAAGACATTCCTCTGACGCTTCAGGGTCATCACAGCCTCTAGCTCCTCAGTCGTTTACCTGGAAGACGATTGACACTAGAGAAGCTCCTTCAAGCTCCTCTAAGAAACAGTCTGGTCCTCATCCTGAGCAACTAGTCGAAGACATACCAATGCCAGATATTTCCAATATATCTGATTCGGAGGACACTGATTCTGCCTATCTTCCAAAGATCAAGCCGAGGTTAGAATGGTTGAAGCCTATTCTAGAGGAAGACAGACCTGAAACTCTAGAACCAGACTGGTCCATTCCTACGAATGATATGCCTGAACCAGAGAACAACTAGGCAAATGCACTCGCCAAATCCTATAAAGATCCCGAGGAAAACAAGTTACTTTGAAAGACTGGTGATATGGGATCATTCATCACATGGTTTTGCAAAAGGATTGGGAAGAAGAAGCTCAGTAAGACTAACTTGGAAGGCCCAGGATACAAGGTAGCCAAAGTCTCTCACGAAAACAGCATCTCCCTGCCATTCCAGATAGAAGAGTGTCACTGAATGCTTACGGATCAAGTTGATTTGGTTAATCCTGAAGGCCATCGGTTGGTTCCTGATGTGAGCAAACCTTTACCCCTAGGAGGACCTCCTAGTTAGGTAACCATTCAGTCACAATTCTTCTTTAATAAGGATCTAGAGTATCTAGTGTCAGGTGACAAAGGGAGAAGGTCGGCGTTGTCCATATCCAAGCTGAAAGCAGCTCAATATCTAGACTTTGGACTTGAAGAACTAGTACCGTCACTCTGGATTGAGAGTGAACGTGAGTATGATATTAGTGATGCTTATGGTATCTCTCACCGGTGGTTCAAGCGCAAAGAATTCTACATCACAAGACACAGTGCCCCCTCTGATCGCAGCAAAGTCAGATCTCACTTGCGGATTCTCAGTGTTGTCAGTCTTAAGACTTATGAAAGATACATGTATCCCTTCTTAAAAGAGATTGTTCTTCGCAGAGCTGACTACAAGGAATACAAGATCTCAGAGGCTGACTTCAAAAATCTACATCCGAATGATTTTGAAGATTTGTACCTGCTTCATCTTTAAGGTCGGCTTAATTAGAAAACGTGTAGAAGATCTGCAGCTCGGGGTTGAAAGTTATCAGAAAAAACTTAATCTCCATCAACTAGATTGGGATGCTTTTGACTTTCTGTTCAAAGAAGACTACACCATAGTCAGCAAGCCAAGGGCAGTAATCTACAGAGACAGAAATGATTAGAAGAAGATGATGTGAAAGACTGAAGTGCATAAGTTCAGTAATGGCACCTGAATAGGATTTGGGACAAGCTGGATTCACATGGTTAATAGGACTTAATGCTATACGAATACAATAAGGGCATGGAAACACAAATTTGTTTGAGGGACGATAGATGGAGGAGTAAGGATATTATAGAGGGTGATCGAGTGAAGACCCATGATTGAAGAATATTCAAGGAGGTTGAAATGCTTTGTTGGTGAAGACGAAAAGATGTTGACTACAGATTATTCAAAAAAAACTGAATGAATTTTGTCTTTCTGAATACTCAGGTCAATATCATCTTATTTGTGTTATAATATATCTTGTACAATTATTATAAGTATGTAGTGTATAGGTATCCTTTCTTAAAAGAGATTGTTCTTCGCAGAGCTGATTACAAGGAATACAAGATCTCAGAGGCTGACTTCAAAAATCTACATCCAAATAATTTTGAAGATTTGTACCTGCTTCATCTTCAAGGTCAACTCAATCATTTATCAGGGGACGACAAAGTTCATCTCTTCAACGCAGTTAACCTATGGATAAGGAACATCGTTATCAGAAAGCGTATGGAAGATCTGTAGCTCAGGATTGAACGTTATCAGACAAAACTCAATCTCACTCAACCAGATTGGGATGCATCTGACTTTATGTTCAAGGAAGACTATACCATAGTCAGCAAGCCAAGAGCAGTCATCTACAAAGACAGAAATGATCAGAAGAAGATGATACGAGAGACGGAGGTGCACAAGTTCAGTGATGGCACCTTAAATAGAATTCTGGACAAGCTGGATCACATGGTTAAAGACTTCAAGTTGTTCGAATACAATAAGGGCATGGAAACATGGATTTGGTCTAAGGATGATAGAAGGAGGAGTAAGGATTTTATGGAGGTGATTGAGAGAAGACTCGAGATTCGAAGAATATTCATGAGTCTCGAAAGCTTTGTTGGTGGAAGACTAAGAGATGTTGACTACAGACTTATTCATAGGACTGAATGATTTCATCATTCTAATACTCAGGTCAATGTCATCTTATTTTTGTATAATATCTTGTACATTATTATAAGTATGTAGTGTATAGTTAAGTGTTCTGTGACAAGTATAAAGTTTTTCAAGAGTTTTCTCGTTAAACTCAAAATCTTTCAAATTTTTATACTTGTCACTCACACGTACCCTCATAGATTCAGGGGGAGCATTACTTTGTTCCCCACTCGGCTTGTAACTAATCAGCACATTTTTCTCCTAGTTTTCCAACATATTCAAATCCATTGGTATCCAAAATATCAACGGGTTTGAAATTTTTGATAAGGGGAGAAAATGTGATTTAAATATGAAAACTGATAAAAAAATATGACTTTGAAGACTCATGTGTATACTCCTCCCTCCTTGTGCTAAACAGTTTCAATTAATCGATGCACATGTTGAGGGGAAGCGTTTTTGAAAATTCAAAAACAATCGAGGTACTAAAAGCTTTGATATTTTAAGTTTTTCAATTGCTTTTATGGCAAGGTGAACCGTACCAAAAAGACTGACCATGTATTTAATTTTCTTGGAGTTATAAGGTTGGTAAGGTTAGGTATTAGTTCCCATGATCTAACCAGAACCAGATGGATCTACCCAGGGACAATCCACTAGTTAGTGTAGAAGTCCTTAGGTATGACATAAAAAAAGAGTAAATGTAAGAATAAGGGAATAGTGCCGACTGAGATGGAGCTAGAACTGGAACAAACCCAACAAGGTTCTAGTCATAAAGTCTCGGTAAGCACTGAAGGGGTTGAAGAATGAAAAATAAATGTAAGGATAAAGGGTGTAAAGAAAGAATCCCTCCATATACTTAGGCAGAAACAGGGTCAATACATTTGCTGTCAGAATCACAATGATGATTGCTGACATTAAAGACTGACATCATGGACCTAGTGATGCAATGCACAACCCTCCTTAGCCACTTAGAATCTCTCAAAAGATTTTTGTTTCATTTCTCACGGAGACTAAACACGTTATCTATTGACTTTCTCACTTCGAGTTAGTTGATATTAAAAAGGTGGCAGTCCGCTCCAGCCTCCGATCACTAAAACCAAAACGCACTATTGAGTCTAGAGCCAAGAGATCATCAATTAATCTCATTAGGACACTATTCCATTTTACTTGTTCTTCACACAATGTGAAAACAAGGTTTATCATAAGAGTCCTACGCATTATCCTTATGGTATTGCCAGAACATCTGAGTGATACCTAAGTATCACAGTGAAGATGGAAATCCTGCTAGAGCCAACATCAAACAAGCTCTTGGTAGGTGACTTATGAGATCCTAAATGGATCAAACTTGTGTCAACTGGAAAGAAACGATGGTGCGATTCTACAAGAATCAAACTTGTTCCAGTATATGAATTGACGGTTAATGAACTTTGACAAAAGCTTAAAACTCTCGATGTGTTACAAAAACACTTTCACTAAGTAACACATCGACTGATTTTCAAACCAACTTTTCTCTTTATTGCTAACTGTTTTATTACAGGTTCATATAAAGATGGAGATGATGTCATCGTGTTCCGGCCGAGACAAGTTCATTACCGCATGCTCATACCTGACCTACACATTCAAAGGAATCATGAAAGCTCAAGCATATGTTTCTAAGCTTTTGCAACTCTGATATCACACATCCCTCTAGAAGTGGCCGAGTAATAAAGTTGAAGAACTTCAAGATCAAGTAATTCAAGTTTTCAAGTTCACGAATGGTATGAGCATGTCGGTCCGCAAGACTTATTATAGGTTCACGTAAAGATGGAGATGGAGATAACTCGTTCCAGTGGAGTCAATTTCATAACCGCATGCTCATACTCGACCAACACATCTAAAGACCTCATGAAAGCTCAAGTATATGTTTCAAAGCTTCCGCAACTCTGATATCAAAGTCCTCTTGAAGTGATCAAGTATTAAAGTTAAAGGAACTTCAAGAACAACGAATAATCAAGCTTTCAAGATCAAGAAAGGTATGAGCATGTCGGTCCGCAAGACACAAGATCACAAGACGGAAAAAAGACCACAAGTTGATGATCAGAGATTAGATTTGGCTGATGATCTCACTCAAATTCACATATCAAGTACCAACACAAGCCATAAGACAAAGACCACTACATCAATGTACAAGATATCACATGAAGAATCAAAGACTATGAGCTGAACACAAGATCAATCAGAAGATTGTTGAGCTTAAGTTTGTATTTTCTAGGGTAACCTCCCTTAGGGGGAGATTGTTAGATATTAGAAAAAGACTAGGTCACCCCATGTATGTTACCATTTATTGTAGCTCGTAGTTAATCGTTTAAAGTATAACATTCGGTAAGGGGCCGAGTATTAAACCCAACGTGTAAGCACACTACCAAGGCCCTTAGGCCGGTTTGTAAGACCCTATATAAACCTCTCCCATGCCATGGGAGAGGTGGTTAGTCATTTCATTATACAAGTTCACTTTCTCTTACTAGAAAGTCTTTCTCTTTCACTTTCTCTCTCTAGATTTGGCTAATCCATCTATCTTCCATTGTGTTATGATTTCCAATATCCCACACATACGTCAAAAGATTCATCATCAGTTGACTCAAGAAGCCCATCATGTTGTAGCTTCGTTATGCGTTTCTTGTTTATATGGTCAGATGACAATGTCATAGAAAAGTAGAATCCAAGTTGTGCATGGTTTTCTTGTTGCTACATGTGTAAATAGAACGTTCATTGGACATATGATTATGCATATCAATTTTAAAAATGCCATAGCATAGAAAAGCATTAAAATAAACTATATTATCCTTAGAAACTGAAATAGCACCATTATCCATAAATTTATGACGAAAACTATTATCCCATAAACGTGAAAGTGAAATAACCCCTCTTATGATAGTAGGGGAAAAATGACAATTGTCTAATATAAGAATCATTCCACTAGGGAGGATAAGATCAAAGCTCCCTATAGCTTCGACAGCTGCAGTGTTGCCATTGCTAACATACAGATCCAAAGCTCTTTTATTCAACTTCCGATATCCTCTAAGCCCCTAGATTGTATTACAAATGTGAGTGCCACAACCAGTGTCATAAATCTATGTATTACTTTTAGGAAATGAGAACAGTTCTATCATGAAGATACCTGATGTGCCAGATGCACTGGCTTTGTTCTTCTTCAACTCTACCAAATATAGAGGACAGTTCCTCTTCCAGTGTCCAGTCTTATGATAGTGGTAACACTTAGTGTCCTTAGCAGGATGCTCCTTTTTAGCAGGTGGAGGGATCTTCTGCCTGGGATCATAAGCCAACTTGCTTTTTCCCTTGCCTTTTTGCTTTCCCTTGTCGTGTGCTTGTGATTTAGGTTTTTGGATTTGACCTTACCTTATAACTAGGACAGCAGGAGCTTTCTTGGGTATACTCTTTTCTGCAAGTTTTAGCATGGCATGCAGTTCAGGTATAGTATTCCCCATGTCGTGCATGTTATAATTTTGCACGAACTGGTCATAATCCTTTGAGAGTGAAGTAAGAATCAAGTCTACCCCAAGGACTAAAGGCATGGGATAGCCAAGTCGCTCCATCTGATCCAAGTAGGCTTTCATCTTCAGCACATAGGTGCTAACAGATTGGCCTTCCTCCTGCTTGCAAGCATGAAATGCCTTGACAGTTTCAAACAATTCTTGCTCAGCCTGCTGCTGGAACGTAGTTTTTAGTTCCTATAGGATCTCAAATGCTGGTCGGACCTCCAAGTTCTTTTGGATCTCGAGGTTCATGCTTACCAGCATAAGACAAGCTACTTCTTGTTGTTCAGCGACCCTACTGGTGTAGGCGTTGCGAACAGCAACAGTGGCAAGAGGCGCTTCAAGTAAGGCCTCTTCCAGGAGGTGCGACTTTTGTTCATTCCTAAGGACAATCCTCAGGTTACGATACCAGTCCAAAAAGTTGCTACTATTCAACTTCTCTTTTTTGAGAATTGACCTGATTGAGTTGTTGTTTGTGGTTTGAGTTGTAGCCCATCTACAAAATAAAGTTCAAGATTTTAGTATTTTCAATAATTAACCCTTTTAAAATTAACTACCCAAGTTTATATATATATAACAATTAATTTTACGAAAAGGCTAAGATCCTCATTGAGGTTCCACCATCACATCAGTTGATCTGTTAGCAATGATAGATTCAATAGGTAGGTAACGTTTACCAATTGCAAAACCTGTGCAATTCTTAGACCACATGGGACTCGTGACATTTGTAACCGGAGAAACAATGTCAGGCTGGCATGTTTAGTCCCATCCTTTCCTCGAGCCAAGGTCTCGCCTGCTTAACTCGATTAAGTCATCCAATGCAAGAACATGCGAGAATATATCTAGGTCTCATGCATAGAGAATAATCACCTTGGGTTACAATTCACCTACGTCTCACGCAGAGCAAAAGGTAATTGCAAGTGATCTCAACCAATTGGGCAGCGTGACTTAAATTTGTGACGGGTATAAGTTTTGATAAATACATGATCAAAAGTATGTACGAGGAAGCATGCATTCATCCTTCGTAGCACAAGTTTAAAAACTATTTTTAACTTAAATCTAATACTTGTTTTTATGTGTGTCAAGTTTTTCATTTTCATGGCTAATATATATAACCTAGGTGGAATAAATATTCTTTTGAACAATACATAAATTAAATAACAATCATAACATTTATTTAGTGTTATTTATATAAAAACAAGTGTTTAGTTTCAAATCATATTTAAACTTTAAACTAAATCAAAGATTTAGTTTCTAAAATTAGTTTGTGTTTTATTTTTAGTTTTATAAAAACATTTGCAAGTTATATACATTCTAAGCATATATATAAAAGCAAACAAAACAAACACAACCATAAGTATGCAAAGCCTCAACCGATGAAAAACCTATGCTTGGTCTCGTGAGCCATCACAAAAACCAAGAAGTCAACTAAGGGTTAACCACACAACCACAAGGAGGGCTCCCACTTGCTCCAAGAACCATCTTGAGCAAGTGAAACCCTTAATGAATATGATGTACAAAACTGCCATAAAATTTCAGCTGACTTGACGGGTCCGAAACTTCTAGAAGGAGTCTTCTCCAATCTGAGCTCCAGTTTAAGAAGTTGTAGCCCCATGAATTTTGCACCGGGAAATCCATTTTTAGTGGAGGTTACTCCAGCAGCTCCGAATTTGACTTTATGTCTTTAACTTTTGCGTCATTTGAATCCAAAACATCGGTTACAATAATTTTATGATTAAATACATTTATCCTATCATCTAACTACTGTAAAGTGTCCAAACAATTGCTACAACAAAAATTAAACCATACAAAAAAAATCTGAAACAATGGTAAAACCCAAAACTGAAATTAAATGCAATATCAAGCAAAACAAGTCACAAGTGGTCATGGTTTTCATCGGCTTTGTATACAAAACATAATAATGCCATAATATCATGTATTAACAAGGTGTTGGCTAAGTCCATGGCCAAACATGCTTGTATTTGTCATGGAAACAAAATAATTAACAAGAAATAAATTGTTTAGCCAACGAATCAAAGAAATAAATTAACTAGAATTAAAACCCCGATTGGTACATGTAACCAATGGCTTAAGGATCACTTAGTACTGCATTAAAGACCTTATAACAACCATATTAATTCAGAAAATAATTCCCAAAAGGGCTGATTTAAAATCAATTCAAGAATCGTTCCAAAACGCGCGATTTAGGCCCTTTTACACGTACCCGATAACAAAACCTATTAAAGTATGCATAAAAAATGGCTATAGGATCAAAAATCACAGATCATAAGACCCTATTTGGGTTGAATTATTTTCAAAATTTTGGCCCTAGGGGCTGTTTTAAAATCTTCATTTTGAATCCATCAAAAAACACGTATTTTTAGCCATTTTTACGCATACAAAATGATCATATGATGGCTCGTGATACCACTATAGGTGTTGAATTAAAAGTTTATCATATAAACAAATATTAAACGCAGCGGAAGAAGCACCTATCAACTGATCCATAGAGTCATATGATCAATCAAAGTTAAAACAAGAAAAGTAATACATTTATAGCGTGATCGGTAGAATCAAACGGTGACCTTAACCTTAACACAACACTTCCAATGAAACCAAGTGATCAATGGAGATCACCTCTATGATGTATCCACACTACACTTCCTTGTATACCAAATTGATGCTAGTCTTAACCCCGTAGCTTTGTAAAACACTTTTGAATGAACAAGATTCAAAAATTGGATCAAGAAATATGAAAACACACACCCTGTATGTGTTTGTGTGCCATGTTATATAGAGAGAAAAGATGAGAGATATATGGTAAATTGGTAATCAAATTAATGAGATAATATCTCATATTTATTAACCAAAATCAACTTGATCTTATACTTTTTGTTCTCTATAGTGGCCGGCCACCCTTATGGGTGTTAGTGGGCTTTCTTAAACTTTTTAAGTCCAATAAATATAGTACACTACTTAATTATTAGAAGCCCAATATTGATCCCGAGTTACGTAGGTTATTTATATACCGTAAATACAATAAATATGATATATAAAATGATACATCAATGTATATGTGTGTGACCCCATAGGCTCATATGTGTCTAGCCATATAATTAGTTATTATGACACGAGCATACTCCAATACTAAAATCATGCCCTTTAAACTTATCTAGTTTCCCAAAGTTAGTAGTCATCTCTTTTACAGTACTTCCTCCAGCCATGATTATCACACAATACTTTATACGTTTTTTAGTAATCGAGTTAGGGTGTGTGATGATAATCTTGGATATCTTGCTTGAATCGTGTTGAGTTTACTTTCCGTATAAAGTATTTCGACCCTATTGGTGCCTGGGTATCACGAAATCCTTATCGGGATAATTCAAGAAAAGAATACTTTGTTTCTAGGCACAAGAGAACAAAGCAGGAACAAAGAGGAATTGTATGAATTTTTCGTATGTCAGAATGAGACCAAAGAATATGTTAATAAACAAATTCTTGTTGACAATTATGGCAGTTAAAGTTGGTTGAAAACCAACAGTCACAAGTGTTTTTCCAACATTCACAATGGTTGGGGAAAATATGGGAAAACGGCTAACCAACTTGGAGCACCAAATATACCCCAGCAAGGGGCTCTACCGCTTGACCCCGCAAGGGGGCGCGTATAACACCCCTTTTTTTGACATATGGCAGCGGAAGCTAATCTGGGGTATTATTTCATAGTACAACAGTCATCTCCATGCCATAAGATGCTCAGTTACCTGAGATAAACATATTAAAAATCCAACACAAAGGTTGAGTGAAATTCATAGGTTTATGTTAAACAGTTTGAATACAAGTTCAATAGTAGGTTACGTTGTTATACACCCATAAGTGTAATAATTGCAATGAGTATAATTATTATAGAAAATAGTATTATTGCCCTAAGCACATGACACCGAGACCTTAAGATAATCAATAATCACAAATAGTTGCCCCAACGGGTGCCTTTGCCAAACACCCGCTTAGTGATTCAAATGAAGTGCGTTTGGTTACCAGAAAGTATAGGTACACCAACAAGGAAGCTCAGTCCTAAATAGATCTATTTACAGCATTCGCGCTTACTCTGAAAAGTAATTAACGGTTCATGATAGTGGGGTCTTAATGGCAAAAGTAACGACTTAGGCAATAATATATCAGGATAGCATACAGTTGGAAAAACACTCGTATTCATGGTTTATAGCATGTATCCCCCTCGCGGGTTTATGAAAATATTAGAAGATTTAAAATGCGAGGCTATGAACTTACCTTAACAGGGGAAATCTGATTGATGGCAAAAGTATATCAAGTGAAAGTAACGGCTTTGTTACAAAATCTGGGGTAATACGTCAAGTCTTAGTGTGATGGTTTATGTTTTAAAACTTTATAAAGTTTAACGTATTACTTTGATTTATTAATTTATGGAAATATTATATCACTGTCTGGGCTATCATAATCCAGAGGCCAAGTAGTATCGTTTGAGGAGTCAGGGCACTTTAAATCGTAAACCCAGCAAACTCGTCAAAACAAATACTCAAATGAAACCCCTCACATGAAATTCCCTAGTAACGTGATACGATAAGATTTTAAGTTTCTTCAAAAGTTAGTCGATGATAAGTTACGTTAATTATATAACGTAATTGTTTTATAATGCGACGATTGTTGATACATAATGATTAATGTGTCGGGTTTTAATAAAATCGGGTTTTATAATATTAATATATATTTTTATAATTTATATAAAAATATTATATTTTATATTTTAAGTTTGCAAAAATGGCAATATATACCCTCGATTTATAAACTTTTACAAGTTTAGTCCTTTATATATAATGTATATATAATTTAAACCTTTAACTTTAGAACTTGGAAAAATAGGTCCTTATAGTTATAACTTTAGAATAATGACATTTTCAGCCCCTCTAGTTATAAATTTCAGAAAGTTACGATATATATCCCTTGCATGGAAATAATTTACAAATAAAGTCCAAAAAGCCATGCAAGCTTATTTTAGGGTTCCAAATGATATTTTCAGGTTATAGCTTATTAGAATAAGCTAAAATAAGATGTTCTAACATAACAAAAGTTTAGAAAAAGGATTCGTTAGGTAGAAAATCAAAACGAGTCATTTTTGGGTTTTAATCAAAAACGCATAGGTTTGAGGATTCAAGGATTTAACAAGAGTTCATATATGATATTAAGAGTATTATGAACAATCTAATACAGATTATAAGCTTATTGAACAAGATTTTGAGCTTACTTGGGCTAAAATGGGTCAAAATGGGGGTTTCAGGTTCGTACGCCTAGTAACGACTTCAAGGGTTCCTTTCTCTTGATTTTTTGCTTCTATTCTGAGCTTAAGGACTTCACTTGATCTTCCTTGGTCTGATTTAAGACTCCATTTATGTGTATGATGAAATTTGAGGTGTGTTTGAAATGGTGGGAGAGTTTGGCTATTTATAGGGGTGAAAACACCTTGGTGCCTAAGTTTGGGGTTTGATTAGTGTCCTAGATAGCTGAGGTGATTAAGGGACGCTAGTATGATGAGTAAGGTAATCTAGAAACTAGCTATGAAGAGGTGGAAGGGGTGTGTAGAGGTTCGGCTGCTAAGGGGGTGTTTGGAGTGCAAGTAGCTTACAAGGAGGTGATGGGGGTGCTTGTAAGGTGCTTAGGGAGATAGTAGGTTATTCATAGAGGTGCTTGAGGTGTTAGGGTGCTAGCTTAGGTTTAAAATGGGTCAAAAATGAAAGAAAATGGGTGACGGGTTGGTTTTGGTTTGGCTTAGGATTTAGGGTTTTAAAACGTGGATTAGGGTTAGGATTAGGGATAGATTAGGGTTTAGGATTAAGGTTTAGTGTTAGGATTAGGTTTTAGGATTAAGATTTAATGTTAGGATTAGGGTTTAGGTTTAGTTTTTAGGTTTTAAAATGAAATTAGGGTTTTAGGGTTTCATTTAGGGTTTAGGGTTTTAGATTAAGGTTTTAGAATGACTTAGGGTTTAGGTTTAGGGTTTAGATGTTGTGCATTGAGTATTGTACCTTGTGCTAAAGTAGTGGTAAGAAATTAGAATGAAAACGGTGAAAAATGAGCTTATTTGAATTCATGCTTCATGATTTTGTACATTGTGCATTAAGGACTTGTACATTGATTTAGAGGGAAAATATATTTCAAATGTTGTGCATTGTACACTTGTACACATGCTTTGAATACTTGCACATTCAGTTTATATGTATACATTACATATAATTAGGGTTTTGATATAAACGTTTAACGTTTAAAGCCCGTTTTGATAAAATGTTGTAAATGTTATGTTAAATGGGTAATGTACTTGGTAAAATGATATTAAGATATAGACTTGACATATTAGGATGTTTACATGATATAAACATAGATATAGATGGCATTGGTGGAGGTTGCGTGAGCTCGTTTACTTTAGAGATGCAAGTTACGTTGCATAATGAGATAAAGCAAAAAACATTTTACAACAATATGAAATGTTCAATCATAACACATGCATTAAATTATGAATAGGTTTAGGATCTTGGACTTTTTCATGCCACATACATATAAATTATAAGCTCACTATAGTTGAAACAAAAGATAAATTTTTTCATGAATTTTAAACCTTTTTATAAAATTGTGAATGCCCTTAAAGCCCAAAAAAACAAGGAGTATATAATTAATTACCAAATGTAAAATCAATCAACAAACGGTCGATTGTTTCTTGATGGATGGACCACCAAGCACATGGAATGTTCATGTCTTTGGGAATTATGTTCATGTTTTTTTGGTGTTTTAGTTTCCTCTTCAAAACAAGGCACAAAATGCAAGACATTTATTTTATACTAGTAATCATCTCTTTTAAGTTTCAAAATGTCAAACTTGTTTTGTATACATGTATTATTCTATTTCACTCAATATAGGTGTAGAATGTTTACACATCAATGTATAGATTGATTGGTAAGAGAATAAGGGTTAAGTCCATTAAATAGAAACGTACTTTTCAAAATTTACAGTTCTAGTAAACACACTTGTTTTATTACTAATATAGCCATTGTAACTTGTTGTTTTGGGAAAATCTAGTAATTATTACCGGATGCTTTTCCATGTAGATTTTTTTTTCTTTTAACTCCACCTAGATAGTCCATGTCAGTAATTAGTTTCCACGTATTTTTCATATTTCTTGAAAATTAATACTTTCTTATTTCCTTTTTTGTCTTCTTCTTAGAGCACGGGGTATGGTGTTAAGCCGTGGAGCTCAAGCAATAGGAAAAGTGGTGCCACATCACCATTTTTTTCCATAACCCCAAAACACCTCATAACACAAAAAAACACCTTCCCTGGTTAACACCATAATTTTTGGTGTTATGAAGACCCCACTTTTTCCCACTTATTTTTTTTTCATTTATATAAAAAAAACTTATAAACTTAAATAAAAAAATACATAAACTTGAATAAAAAACATAAACTTAAATAAAAAAACATAAAATAAAATACGACAACATTTTAGAAATTAAAATATGTAGCCCGGGCTTTGTTTTTCAAAGCTTCGATCTTCGCCGTGTCCTCCGGATTCATCCTGATAGTGTCGAAAGTAAGTATCTTCAAGTCTTCGTTTCTTTTTTGAATTTCGCAAACCGCGAGTCTAGCCGCTAGCTCGCGATCCATTGATTCTTTGTTCGCTTCCCGGTCCAACAATATTTGTTGTTGCATCAATTTGGTAATTTGCGCTTTCGATGAACTGGAAGTGGCGGATGAGCTTGAAGAACGTAGCTTTTAACTTTCGTGGAGCCCCGGATGAACGCGGTATAACGTCTTCTCCAAATAATTCGGGCTCTTCTTCGGTTACCCGTCCTCGGGTTCTTCTTGCTTGTGTCGACTTGGGGTTTTGCCACTTATATTTATCTCTAAAAAAAGCCAAGCACTTCTATGTGTAATTTCCTTGGTTATTTTATCTTTAAGCAAAGTTAGTACCCGAGTATACAAATTTTCATCATTTTCGCCACTTAAAAGGTTGGTTTGTTCGTAAATCGTGTTAAACTTGTTTACATCACAATTCATCGGGGTCCGCTTACCCGTCAACATATTTTTATTTCGCACCTTAAAACCTTTTTGCTCGGCTCGCTCGTTGTATATGGCGAGAATTTTGTACCAAAAAGTATTCGCTTGGTCACACCCATTTCTTGGATCTTCAGATATTTTGATGAAACATTCAACCAAATTTTTTTCCTAGTTTTGGGTGCAAAAGGACCGATCGGTTTTATTTTCCCGAGGTTGTTTGTCCCGAGCTTGTTTTTTGGCGCACAATTTTTTTCAGTTTTGTTTGTGTGTCGGGCCGCCCTTGTCGACTTGTGGTTCTTGGGATGAATGTGGTGGAAATTAGGATTGTTGAGATTGTTGGGATTGTTTGGTTTGTTGAGAAGTTTGTGTTTGTGATAACCATAAATTAACTTGATCGGGAGTACAATTGACAAATGGGTTTTGGCTTGGGGCTTGAAAGTTGGCGAACGGGTTTGGGATTTGTATGTTGGGGCGTGATGGCATTTGGGAGTTGATGGAGTTGGCGGATGACGGAGTAGGGGTATTAGACGAAGACGAAGAATTTGGTAATTGCGTATTTAGTATTTGGTTTTGTAGGTTGATGAGGTATTCGTTTATTTAACTGTTTGGATTCGAGTTCATATTGGGATCCATTGAAGGTGATATATAAAAATTAGAAGTGATGTATAAAATATTGAAAGTAACATATAAAAGATTGAAAGTGATATATAAAAATGAGAATTGTATAGGTATTTATAGTGTTTAAAGTGAGTAAATTTGGAACAAAAAACATAAAAACGGCTCTTTCTTTTACCCTACCGTTATCCAACGGATACTTCTAAAAAAATAAGAAAAAAATAATATTAAACCCGAAAACGCGAGACCTAAAAACGCGAGACACCGTACAGTGTCTCGCGTTTTCAGGTCTCCTAGACCATTTGGGCTGGGGATGTAGGCGCGAGACACGAAAACGCCACTTTTGTTGTGGTTGTGGATTTTTCGTGTCGCGTTTTCGTCCAAAACGCCACAAAATTTGCACCATGCCGTGAGCTCTTATGTTTTTGTCCTCTTTACTGCTAGATAGAACATCATCGTTTTATAAACATCATATGCTCTTTTACAAACACAACCAACATCACCTGCTCTTTAACAAATATAACCAACATCACTAAAACCATATATGAAAGATGTAAAAATCCTTTCATTTGCATCCTCATTTTACTCTCTCTCACACACAAAATCAACATCCTCATATTCATCTCCCACCTACCGCAGTTGATGCCACCATCGCCGAAAAACGGCATCATCAACACCACTAAAACCATCACCCTACCCCGTTTTCCTCTGTTTTATAACTATAACCACTCTTTTACAACTATAGCCATGCTCTCATTTTTAATTCAGATGTTTATACTTTATAGTAGCCGACCCAGCCCTTTCGTTTTAATAAAGGGTCGTATACCAACTCTTTTCCCCAAAATGGTTAACCCTAACTCCATCTATATCATTTTCCCTCAAATGAATTTAACTTGATACTTCCGGATCAAAAACCCCATCCTTACTTCCAGATTCGTCAGTCGTCATGGACGTTGCCGCACCACTGTCGATGACCGTTGCCGCTGATACCGATTCTCACAAACACAAGCAAACCCTTTATTCTTTTGTCAATAACCAAACTTGGCATGTCTTCAAGGTCTCTTTAGGGGGGTCTTGGGTAGGTGTGTTTTGTTTTTTGTTTTGTTTTAGAATCAAGATCGCTGATGGGTTTATTGTATAGATCTTAAATGATCTTTTGTCTTGAAATAAATAAAACTTAAGATCTTGTTTCTTGTTTATTGTTGTTTGTTGAGGAGATGGGACACTGAGGAGAGTGAGTTGTGTGTTGTTGGACAGTTTGATGGGTTTGATGTTTGGTTATGTTGGCTAATATTGATGTAGTATGTTGACTTTTTTACCAGATCTTCATCGTTTGATTTCTTTCGTTTAGTTTTTTGACAAAAGAAATAAAATACGGGTTATGATTTTATAAAGTGGGGTCAAAGGTGATGTGCCATGTCAAAAAAAAAAGTAGGCAACATATACACGCTGGCAAATCTATCTCACTCAAAAGAAATATGAAAAATAAAAAATTGATGACGTGTCGGTCATTTTCAAAAGATAACTGGTGGTAACCGATAGGAGCCAAGCTTACTTACTATAATGTTACAAATTTGAAAGTTTGGATGGCTATATTGATAATAAAATAAGTGTGTTTACTAGATGTGTAAATTTTGTAAAGTACGTTTTTAATTAATGGACTTAACCCGATATAATAACAACTTTGCAACAAATTACACTTTACATGATTTTAGTTAATGCTAGGCAACAGATATATCATGGCACATTACTATTGCAATTCGGATTCTAAAGGATAATGCTTGTAATTTCCAAGATGAACCAAACTCATTTGCACATTTGGCATGTGCTAACGTGAATGCGTCTATAGATAGTAGTTTGCAACAATAAGAATTCGCCCAAAGAACTTGGTACAAGTCTTTGATGTCACGGGGCAGACCCAATACTCTAAGTCACATGATGCACAATTTTTTTATATGAGTATAAAAGGAAAAAAAATATACGGTTTCATTAAAACTAGTAAATAAATTAAGAAGAGATGTGTTTATTTCGACATATTAGTACAGTAAAGACATGTATTTATGTGACATAAAATTTCGAAACCAAACTCATTTTAGAGAAATCAAGATATTTAACAAAAATTTACACTAGACGGCAAACATCCATCTATGTGCACACTCGGATACCCTTTAGGTCCGCCCGTGCTTGATGTTTTACGAGATGGAATTAAGGAGATTATGTGTGTGGTGTCTTTTTTTTTCATACATGTTAATTTACACGTTCTTTTGCATACGTATTTACACAATTTCACTCAAATTGTTCGTCTATTGTTACACATAAAAAATAACATATGTTCTAATTCTATATTTTCTCAAAAACATCAAAATTTCATATTTTTTCCAATTGCATCAAAATCATCGTACATTATGCATTGTTCACTTATAAATTGGGTAAATATGACATTTTGAGGTTTAGATTGAGTAAATATGGAATTATCCCAATTTGTTTTTTTAAATCTTGCACTTGGCTATATAAGTCCACAATGTATTGTAAAAGCATCTGAAGTCTGAACCCATCTTGAACATGATTCGGCCTAAAACTACAAGGTACATTTATGCATAGGATAAGGTCCAAATATACAAGATGAACCCCTAGATGGTCCTTGATCACCAAATCCCTGATCTAAAAATGAATCCTCTGTATGACCTGGTGTCCCTTTAAATGACCTTTTATGTATTAATGGTTTTCCCTAAAATTACTAGCGATTCCGTTTAGAGATGTAATCGGGAAAAAAAGACGGAAGCCACTCTAAGAATTTATCAGAGCCAGGTTTCGATCCTGGGACCTGTGGGTTATGGGCCCACCACGCTTCCGCTCTGATTTGTTGTTAACATTATTCAAAATACTATATTTAAATATTGGGTTAATTGCCTAAAAATGTATTATACTTGTTATTTTTTTTTTTTTGTAGAGTACTATTTTTTTTGCCATACACCAAACTTTTAAATTCGTGCTATTGTATGTATTTTGTGGCTATTTTTGCATCTAAAATGACCATTTTACCTTTTAAAATTTGAAAAAAATGAAAGTAAAATGATCATAAAATACACGCAATAGCACTTTCCTTTTTAAACTATATTAAATAACTTATACTGGTTCTTAAAAAGTGTTCTCGGCTAAAAATATTACGTATATATTGTAACTTTTTATATTATATGCAACTCTTAGTAAAATAAAGCGATAGCAAAATAAAGCGATAGCAAAATAAATAATTAATTTTAATGATGACCTCCGACAGCAAACGGATAACAATCTTCATCATAGAGCAACATAGAAAGCAAATAAACTTAAATAAATACAAAGAATAGCCTTTTCTTTTGTGCTGAAAGTGTGAATGATTAATTGTGATGATAGGATGATAACAAAGCAACAATAGGCAACAATAAATGTAAAGTAAAATGGTGAAAGAATTTAGGGGAAAATGAAATTCATTACTATGTGTAAAAATGAGTTACAAGCCACCTCTTATAGAGGAAAAAGAGAAAATAACCAATTCCTAACTTTCTTACAAAGTATTTACACTTTAGACCCTACACTATACAATGGTTTACATTTCTACTCTTTACACTCCCCTTCAAGTTGAGAGTTCTCTGAACAAGAAACTCCCAACTTGTGTAAAAGATTATGATGCTGCCCAACAGGAAGAACTTTAGTGAAGACATCAGCTAATTGCTTTGTAGTATGAATGTATTCAGGCCTGATTGTTCCTTCCTTGACTTGATCTCTAACATAATGGCAATCAACCTCTATATGTTTAGTTCTAGCATGGAAAACTGGATTAGCTGCTATATGTATAGCAGCTTGATTGTCACAATGTAGAGTAACTGGATGAAGGTCCTTAATACCAAGATCCTTTAGCAGACTAAGCAACCAAGTCACTTCACAACATGTAATTGCCATAGCCATGTACTCAGCTTCAGCTGAACTTCTAGAAACAACACCCTGCTTCTTTGATTTCCATGAAATAGGTGAATTACCTAGGAGAATACAATATCCAGTTGTAGATCTCCTAGTCATGGGACAGCTTGCCCAATCAGAATCACAATAAGCTGTCAACTTTACCTTAGAATGATGAGCCAAAAGGATACCTTGACCTGGTGAATTCAAAAGATACCTTAACAAATGTTTTACAGCCTGCATATGAACAGAGGTAGGACTCTGCATAAATTGACTTAGTAGCTGTACTGTGTAGCAGATGTCTGGTCTTGTGATAGTTAAATAGATAAGCTTCCCAATGTATCTTCTATATACCTGTGGGTCTTGTAAAGGAGTCCCCATTTCTGCTTGTAACTTTAGATTTGGATCCATAGGGAGTTTGTAAGGCTTGCTTGACATAACACCAGCTTCTTGCAACAATTCCAGGGTATACTTCTTTTGTGAAACAAACAGACCATATTCAGACTTAGTTACTTCCAAACCCAAGAAATAGTGCAAATCACCAAGATCCTTCATATGAAAAGTGGAGCTCAACTGACTTTTAAACTTCTGAATTAGAGAATTGTCATTTCCTGTGATCATCAAGTCATCTACATAGACCAGAACAGCTATAAAGGACTCTCCTTCCTTCTTAGTGAATAAGGAATAATCAGCTTTGGATTGCTTGAATCCAAAAGACACAAGAGCAGATGAAAGCTTAGAAAACCACTGTCTTGGTGCTTGTTTAAGGCCATACAGAGATTTTTTAAGCTTGCAAACCTGAAGAGAATCATTCTTCACATTTTGCACTCTC